>JAYJMF010344398.1:0-12244 GCA_036873715.1 Salvia sclarea
GCGAGCTCGCCAAGCATGCCGTCTCCGAGGGGACCAAGGCAGTCACCAAATTCACTAGCTCCTAGCCCCCTCCATCTCTCTCATTACATTCATTCCATGGATATTCCGAAGAAAGGAAATATAATGCAAAGTGACATTTTTAATAAAATTAATTTTGGTTCATCTTGAATTCTAGTATTTATTTTGGTTTTGATTGGGAGGATCATGTAAATGATTTGGATTTTGTATCAGAAATTTAGAATGGTTGAAGCTAATATTCAAAGAGCAGAACAGAATTATTCAGCGGAGTAGATATGGCGATAACAGATGCATAAGATTACGGCATCAAGGGGAAAGGAAAAGAAAAAGGAAAGAATAAAGAATTTTTAGCATTGATCGAGAGCAAATTCAATGACTGAAACCTAATGAGGAGATGAATTATAATTTTCATGAGCAATCTGGGCAGGCAGATAACATATACAATGAGCCGTTTGCATTTCAACACATTTATTTACGAATTCTTACACAGATTAGAGCAATAAAAGCCACGGTTCATTAGAAATAAAGCAACTTCAATGATCATAATCTAAAGTAAGAGCATGTGGTTTCTGCTAAATAAAAAATAAAATGTTGGAAAGTATTCTCCTCAAGCATCCAGTTTGAGACACAAGCTCAATGAAGACAAAAGTTAACCACACTGAAACTAATCCTCTCGCTCCGTGCTTCCATCTTCTTTCCCCATAAAATGGTCATGAACTTTGAGTTGAATCGATCTTCTTAGAACCTGCCATTACAATGTCAAATGCAGCTTTATGTGTTAGGCAACCCCAAGTACAGTGTCCATTTTATGAAAGTAACAAGTTAAACAAACAAGCATGTTAACAACTGCATGCATGTAGAGATTAGGAAATGTCATCCCACAGTCGATACTGTACTTTATATCAGAAAGTCCTAACTTAAACAGAATTTTATCAATTACTTTGCTCCTCAATCCACGTCAAAGTATATAGGTTTACAAATTTGAAAGATGAAAATGGTTAGCAGTCGAAATATTCTCTAAATCCTTGTTCTGTGATTGACACGAATCCTCATTACAAGAAGGGGTCAAAGCTTGTTTGAATGCACACCGACTTGCCTGACTAACTAAAGTGAAGAAAGTGACAACCACGCGCCCGAAGATCCCATGGTATAAAAGAAGACAAATCTACATTAGCTACTTCAAATTATTATGCCAATATCTATTATTTACAGCCAAAACAATTTTCTGAGCTATGGAAGGGCGGCTGGTTCTGAAAGAAAGGAATAAAAATGGCTTTTTTTGGATCAATTAACAAGGAAATTCTAAGGCCGCGTCACCGGTGAACTCGAACGTGAGACCTTTGGCCTCGGGCATATAACCACTCTTCCACTATTTCCAACACGGGATGAAGGAAATAATGAAGTCTACAACAAGGTCCCAGTGAGTAGAGTTAAGGGCGAAATACCAGTTCCAGCAACAAAAGCGGGATGAACATTTGTATTCTCGGGGACGAACAAAATACAGGAAAAACTAAAGCACAGAACCAAGGGTTCCATGACTTCCACCCTGGTCAAGCAATATCTGCCACAAATTAGTCATGGGAATCCACACCCTGAAATTGGCAGCTTGCCTTATTTATACACCCTAAGACCCCAAAAAGCAGAAACTACTAAAATGATGTTTACTGTTAAGATAACAAAAGATAACAACAATCTCCTGCTAAAAGAAAGTGTCATAACCCACAACCTGTCTTGCCAGCCCTTCACACACCTAGTGTAATACTCGCTGATGAGATTTGTGGCGGTAAATTCTCAGGGAAAATTACTATACATCAAACCTTGTCTCCCATTGAAGAGCAAGTAGATCGATCAATGAATAGAAAGATGAAAGAATTCTTGCAGACATAAATTAGGAACTTTTAATAAAAATTCAACTAACGCACAAAGGAAACTTAGATGGAGCAGCCAAATACAATAAAGTACACCTAAGAAGTCTAATCAAACTAAAGCATCATTACAAAGGTTTGGTTATAACTGATATAAACCCTATGTGATGCATCTCTATGTCAAAGCAAAGAGTCTCAGAAAAACTTCAATCATGTCTTCTAAGATTCTAAATCATTTTTTTAAAAGCATATAATTTGCTGCTTTGGAAGAATATAATATCTCATTCTTAATTAACATTAGAACTCAGAAAACTTCCAGCAAATGAACGCAGAAAACCAGAAGCATAGCATCACTGCACCTACATATTAATGAAACCGAAGAAGTTTTAATTCCATACAGACCTCGGCGCCTCAGAGTTCGCATTTAAGTTCCGATGAAGAACTCGTCCGCTGCTCGAATTTCCACCTTCGATCAGATCCTTCAACCCCGCATTCACTACCTTCTCCTCTTTATCCTTCTCATCGCCATCATCACAGCCACTCCCCGTCTTCACGGTCTTCTTCGATATCCTCTTTGGCGCACCGACTCTCTCGAAGTAATTCCCGTATATATACTCTGGTGTGTAGCCATTCTCATCATCAAACAACATAATATGGCCGTGCCACTCCCAAACCCGATAATCGGACCCAGTCTCTTCCTGAAAACCAACGCAGATGTGGTGCTCGCCGATCGCAATAGCTTGGCCGGAGTTAGGTTTGAGTTTCTCGATCTCGCCGCTGAGAATTGTGCGGACGATTTCTTTCTCGAGCTTGGATTCCTCCTTAGCTAGCTGCGTTTTGGAGGAGGAAGAGGATTCGTCGTATTCAGAATCGGACTCGGATTCAGAGAGGTTGAGGAGCAAATCGGAGAAGAGGAGGTCTTCGAGGGATTTGGCGGCGGAGAACGGCGGCGCGGCGTTGAGGGTCGGGGGGCGGAGTTGGAGGCGCGACATGAGGGACTGGAGGAGTAGGTTGTCGAAGTTGGGGGTGGCTGTGGAGGAGTTGAAGCCGCCGCCGAAGCCAGCGCCGCCGCCGCTGCCGTTCATATCTATTTGATTGGAGTTGAAACCGACGGAGAGGGGTTTTGGGGAGGGGTTTTTGGAGAGGGGTTTGGGGTTTTAGTCTATTTAGGTGTGACTTCTTGAGAGAGAGAGAGCGACGAGTGAAGTGAGCCCAACAAAGATAGATATTTAGACCAAGTGGTGAATGACATTTTCTTTTTTATTCAATTATTTGAAGTTATATACATAAACATGAATCAAATTAAATTAGTAAAATTTTACATTTTATCAAACATGATAGCGTGTGATAATATTGTTAATTGAATAAGAATTCGTCTATAATAAATATATTCCGTGCAGTGGAGCCACGATGAATTCGTTTATTATTGATAGAGTTGGAATATGAATAATTTGTTAGTTTGATATTTGATGAAATGAAATTAAGATTCTCCCAGTCAAAAGAGATGGGAGTTTGGGCTGAGGTGGGCTTTTGAGTTTTGGATTGGTTTTGAATTTGCAACAAATACAATTTGTTCAACCAATTTCTGGAGACACCCAGCTCTCGAGCCATCGTCGTCGTTGTAGCAGCACTGCTGGCGAACAACAGCAGCACCAAGCCGCCATTATCACCATCGCCGTATTGCCTCTCAAGTCTCATCTCCCCTTGATGCAGCGTGAATGCGTGGAACTGGAACAAAACTCGTTGATTCTGAAGAATACCGAGGATTGAACGATAAAGAGATAAATATCAGATTTATAAAATATCAAAAGTTGCGTTCAACAGGAGGCTAAAAGAGTTTAAATACTAACCCTAAACGCCAAAATTACAAGAAATAACGAAGAGGTTCAAAACATAAAACTGAAATTGCAAAATAGCACCGAAAACTCTAAAACTGCAAATTGGACCCTCTAAACGATGGAATTTGCCCGAAATCCGCCTTCAATCATGGCATAGCGATGAGTATTGCTCAGAACGTCGTTTCCACCCGAAAAACACTAGGCTCTCGTCGAAAACTGAAACTTCCGAAAATTCTTCGGATGATCCCGTGCCTCATAAATTGTGCCGCAATTGGCGCCGCATCATGCTCTCCGGGGTAGAGAAGATTCGACCTCGAATCTGGGGCCGCATCATCCTCGGAGGAAGAGTCACCCACAAAAGGCACAAGGTGCTTGACGTTGAACACGTCAGAAGTGTGGATATGACTCGGCAAAAGGAGACGATAGGCATTGGCGTTGATCTTCTTGACAATCTCCACGGGGCTAATCTTCTTGGAGGCAAGCTTGGAGTACTCACGGGCTGGAAAACGATCTTTGGTTAGAATAGCCCAAACAAAATCACCAACCTCGAATTCAACTGCTCGGCGCTTGAGGTCAGCCTGGGCTTTGTACTTCTCCGTGTTGGCCACCAATTGAGAATGCGTTTGTTGATGAACCTGATGCAGTTGGGCGACAAAATCGTCAGTAGTAGCTTGAGGACGAACTTTGCTGGGCAGAGCAAGAAGATCGAGGGGGCCACGGGGGGACAGGCCATAAACCACGTGAAAGGGGCTAAAGCTCGTAGTGCGGTTCACAACATGGTTATGAGCGAATTCAGCATGAGGAAGCTTAAGGTCCCACGCATTGGGGTGATCGCCCACTAAACAACGCAACAGGTTACCGAGGGAACGATTGACAACCTCCGTATGTCCGTCCGTCTGAGGATGGTAAGCACTGCTGAAGTTTAGTTGTGTATTGACAGCTCGCCACAAACTCCGCCAGAAATGGCTCACAAAGCGGGTATCCCGATCCGACACTATAGAAGTAGGCAAATCATAGAGGCGATAAACATCGCGAAAGTACAGCTGAGCGACAGAGACAACGTCGGAAGTCTTCTTGCAAAGGATGAAATTAGTCATCTTCGAGAAACGATCAACCACCACATAAATAGAATCACTCCACGCTAGGTACGTACGAGGGAGACCAAGGACAAAGTCCATGCTGACATCAGACCACGACTGTGTGGAAATAGGGAGAGGCATGTATAAACCAGCATTGGAAGACGCGCCCTTGGCAAGCTGACAGACACGACAGCGAGCAACAAACTTGCCGACCTCTCGACGCATAGAGGGCCAAAAATAGGAAGCGACAAGCAACTGGAGGGTCCGATCACGACCCACATGGCCCTCGTTGTGAAGCTCTTGCATCCCGTTTCTCCTACATTGTAGGGGTGTGCATCGGTCGGTCGGTCCGACCGACCAAAAAACCATAAACCGCGAACCGAACCGCAGCGGAAAAACTGAACCGACCGACCGCAAAAACAAAAATCAACCACACCGCAACCTGACCGAAATTAATCAGTCGGTTCATATGAACCGACAATAGACATGTAGCAGCGGCTGTGTTGAAGAAGCCTTGGGCGACGAGCAACATCAGTTGTGGGCGAGGAGCAGCGGCTACAGTTGTGGGAGAGCAGCGGCAACGGGCGACAAGCAGCGGCAGTGGCCTGTGGGAGACGAGCAGCAACGGCTGTGGGAGACGAGCAATAGTAGCGGGCGACAAGCAGCGGCTGTGGGCGATGAGCAACCTGTGCGTCGTGAGTGAGGAGGGGTGTGAGCGAATCGTCGGAGCAGTTGGGTAACCGACCGAACCTAATTGCAAAAACCGCAAACCGACCGAAACCTATTCGGTTCACACAAATCTCAACCGAACCGCAAACTGCACCTTAAAAAAAACCGACCAAACCGACCAAAACCTATCGGCTCGATCGATTTTCATGATGCGGTTCGGCTCTTGCACACCCCTACTACATTGTCATTCTCCTTTTTTAATTATCCACATGAATCGCAAGCTTGATGCTCTAATGAGTCATGTAAGCATATGACCACAAGAAATTCACCGGAAGACATTAGGTTAAAAATTATTAAACTTAAAATATTTTAATAATAATATGCTAAAGATAGGATAGGATACTAAGTCAAAAAAATCTTTGTCAAAAAAAAAATCAAAAAAGTCTAAACCTTGGGGTATCCATCGTTTTAATTGAATTAATTAAGAAATTAAATTGATTTTTGATTAACTCCGATGTGTACCACACCATATTATAAGTACATAGTTATATTATCTATATATAGACTTTTTTATCTATTTTTTTATCATTTTCAATTACATAATTTAATTTAATTCCATAGAATCTAGAACTTAATGAAATAATAAATATAGTTCCATAACTAAAATTAAATATAAAAGCAAAGTTATAGTTAATACTTACAATGAAATAAAACAAAGCAAATAATTAATAACATATGTAATAATACATATTGTACAAATAATATTTACTCATGCATATTTGTATAAGTTTTATATCGAGATCTTAAAAGTTAAAAACTTTTCATTTTTATTCCAATTGCATATTTACTTATATGAATAGAAAAGTTTATTTTTTGGAAAGAATGAATTTATGAGATCGTGAAAAATGAAGAAATGAAGAGAGAAAAATTATAAGCATACAAATCTAAAAATGTATGATCTTAAATTTATTGAAAGGATGCGAAAGTTTCATGCAACTTTTCCTTCAGTGGTATACGAGATAAGGTTTAAGTAAGAGCGTAAGAGTATAAGAAATTCAGCTATGAACCTAATTGACTAATTGAGGTATGTAAATTTTTTATAAACGACTCCATGCTAGAGGCCTGTAATTTAGGTACAACGAATAAACGATTGCATACGTGTATCAGGGGAAAAAATTAACAAGAAATACTAACAAATAAAAGAATATTGAGTAGGTAGAAATTTAATTCTTAATGATGCCGTAATCTAGGTACAAGAGATGAGATACAAACATGTGCTGCGGAATGATCATAAAAACAGTAAGATTGACATACAGATGAAAGGAGTGAAAAAACAATCACGCCAATCGCCTTTTTACATAGCAAATACCATATATGTTGGGTTAATCCAACATCCTACTCTATTAAGTAATTCTTATTCGTCATCATCTTAAATCGTATAGTAGTAGTTGCAGTATTACTATTCTTCCAGAGCAAAAATGAGAAACATGGATCCCCTTTGCACCTTGCAGACCAAACTACCGCCTCAAACTCTCCACTATATACTCTGCATATAGGTCCCTGCACCACACAACATTTGATATAGAAGGTAATTAAGTAAGTTCATATATTCAACTGAAGGAGCAGATCAATAATAAGTCGACAATAAATTCTTAAATTACTAATGCAAATACAGCATTCAATCTCCTAGTCAACTAAAATGAGGAGCAGCACTCACATGGAAGATTGGACTGCTTCATAAGCTTTCTTGGCTGGAAGAAAGTCATCCACTGCAACATCCTTGTTCTCATTTTTCTTGTCTGATTGATTCAACAGTTAAGATAACAACATCAAGGCAGAATTCCCATGGAACCACAAACAACATGTCAAATTTGACTAGTCAAAAGAAGGAGCTTTTTGTTTAACCAGAGAAACAAACAAGCATCAAGAAGGATACAGTCTTCGAAAAAACGGCGAATTTCAGCCAATCGGTGGGGTGGAAGCTCACTAATGTCCGTGTAATGCCGATACTCAGGATCATCAGCACAGACAGCGATTATCTTGTCATCTTTCTCACCCTGTTGCAGTTATCAAGTCAGTAAGTCCTTTTCCTGAATTTCTGAGATGAATGTGGTCTAAGGGCGGTAAAGTAATTGTACCTGATCAATCATGGGCATGAGACCTATTGCTTTGGCCCTGAGAAAGCAGCCTGGAAGGACAGGTTCCTAAATAGTTCATGCAGAATTAGTACACAGCATAATTACTTAGAAATAAAATCTGTTCTTGAAAGCTTAAATGCAAGTATCATCATGTCACCAAAAATTGCAGAAGATGCCATACCTGCATGATGACCAATACATCAATAGGGTCATTGTCTTCGCAGAGAGTACGAGGGATGAAGCCGTAGTTGTGGGGGTACACAACAGATGAGTAAAGAACACGATCGACCTGTAGGTGCAGACAAAGTTTAATAGTTGATAATCAACCCAACATATCTTGCTTTAAATGGGAATAAACTTCATACCTTGATTAGACCAGTTTTCTTGTCAAGTTCATATTTCACCTTACTTCCTTTACTTATTTCAACCACCTGCAGTGATGATACAAGTTGTTGGACTAAGCTTCACAATAAAGCAAATGAAATTCTGACAATCTCATTCACAAAACAAAAGTAAGGGAAAACCACAAAAAGTTATGTAATCGTGCCGAGGAAGAAAACAAGAAGCAGAAAGCAATAATTATGTTACAATTTGATAACAGATAGAGGTCATTGCAATCTAATTTTATGCTTGATGACAAGAATAATAAATAAAATGTAATGGAAATATCCAAAGGGAGTCTCCAATACTCGGACAAAAGAAAAAGATAATATTGCTGGGGAAAGTGGACCTATGAGTTTTGAAAGCTAATAAGAGAGGCATTGACGAATGAAACTAGATGAATTTTGAAAGCTAATAAGAGAGGCGATGGCAAATGAAACTAGATTAAGAGAAGGAAAGAATTCATCAGTAGCCATTCGATTGTCCATTGATAGCATAAACAGGGTTGAGTTGGGACACATTAGGGTTAAGTATTTTTTTTATTGTTGATCAAGAACAAAAAGAATAAAGTGGAACTGAACTCTCAGAGTGATGTCAAATATGGAATCTGGATAATTTTAATCAGACGCAATATTCACTCAAAACTTCCATTTCCAATTGGGAACATATTAACAAGTTACAAGTACAAATAATGGAGATATTTTCACAAGTTTTCAGTTAAAAGTTCATCTTCTCAATTTATCATAGTAGTGTTAAGGAATGAAAGGGTAAAGGAAAGTCAGTATCTTACACAGTTGAAGATAATTGGTGCTCCAGGTCCTACATTAGCAATAACGGGAAAATGAATTAAGCTTAAGCTATTTGAGTAATCACAAATAAGGTACACAGTCAATATATGTACCTATCTCAAGTTCATGCCAGGGATGAGCAGCAACAGTTTTCCTCGTCATGGAAGAGAGTATCCTTTCATTAAGCGGCGCATGTGAAACCTTCTGGACATCAGGTTTGATTGGAATTTCAATTGGTGGAGCCATAACTGCAGGTGGCACAATTGGAAAATGATTAAAATAAGCTAATATGCTAGACAAAGAATTTGCTACGACTTTGAAAAACTGATCACATAAACTTTGGTCCCCTGAGATCAGGAGGTTCTGTGCTTCAGTTTTTTGGCAGATGAAATGAACAAGATCAACCAAAACACTGTTATCTAACTACCAGCCACATATTGCGGATGTATTTGCCACATATTTACTAAAACAAACTATTAAGTATAACATCCACAACTAATTTACATAGGAAGGAAGCAAATCTTGAAATCATATGATTAGTTGAAGCAAATCTTGTCAGTGGAGTGGAATAGGGAAGCATATGATTTATTGTAACAGTCTTCCTAACTGTGTAGGTTTAAAACTATGCAGAATTATGAGCTAACAAAACCTTTACAAATCACAATAGATTTACCAGAAAATTGTTAACTCGTGCCTTCGTTAATTTCTCGATTAAACCCTGCACTATGGAACTACGAGTGCTGAGTGCACCATATCCTCAACATATATTGTCTGACAGAATGAGACAAACCAGTTCCAGTAAAACAAATGACATGTAATCTTAAGACATTCTTCTTTGATTGGGGACAACCATCCATCTTAAAAGGAATTTAAAAAATAAGAAACCTCGGTCCCAACCACATTCATTTTTCTATATATAAATCGTAGGAAAGAACCATCCAGCCAAACCTGATAAAAACCCTACAACTGTAAACTAATGATGCACAAGACTACAGCAGCGATACAAAGCCGAAACAGAGTGCAACTGCAGATTGTACTCCATTGAAGATGTAAACCGTCGATTAGTTGCGGTAAACTACAAACTATATATACAGTAAAATAGTAAGAAAAACAGTGTGGATCCAAGATCTTCTGTATACATACTTGCGGAATGCTGCGGTTTAGTGCACAAAACTAATATAATGCGTGTAGCATATTCACAAAAACCAAAAAACGAGCAATAAATCAAGTTTAAAAAGAATCACACAGAAAACGCCTGAAAATTCAAATGTACGCAGTACTTCGAAACTCAAGAAAAACTAGTAAATTGCAGCAAAAAAGAAAGAACCATCGAAAAATTAAAATACATTCATGCACCAAAATTACCGGAAACAGATTCATGCACAACTCCCAGCATTAGAGCTGAATAACGCCTAAAACAACGGAAGAGAAGAGAAATGCAGAAAACAATGAAGCGTGTCCTAAAAAACGAAACGTACCCGAAAGAATTAAATAAGCTGGGGGAAAAGCGTCGGTGGGAAGCTAAAGAAAAGCTCAGATCTCGAACATAATACGGAGCGTAGGAAGGAAGGCAGATTTTATAGAGGGGAAATGAGTGGTGATGAGAGAGAAAGCAAGTGTAAGATGAGCTTTTACTCTCGGAGAGAATGGCGGTGCGTTTACGGTTCCCGCCCTGTGCCTTGGTTATGCCATTTGAGACAGCATATTCGGAGGAAAAGGGAGTAAAGGTGGGAAATGGAAATTCTTCATTTCTTTTTCTATATTTCTTTCTTTTTACGCCGAATGCGAATCCCTGCCAGCTGGGAAATGACGTGGCGGAGCCTTATTCGGTGCTGTCGGAGTGGGACCCTTTCGGAGTTTCTACTTGAAATGGAGCATCGTTTACTTTTTAATTCTTTCTCTAATTTACCTTTCAACTAGTATATGTTACTCATTCCATCTCATGTGAAATACATCTCATTTCTTTTGAGCATTATGGAAGGGAAAATTAATTACATTATTGAATAATGTTCTATCATATATGTTGAGTTGAACATGTAATATGATCCAATAAAATTCTTTTACATTGATTGTATTTTATCCGGAAAAGAGACGTTTCAAATGGGATAATTCAAATTTAAAAAATGAGATATTTTAAATGGAGCTTAGGAGTAATATTTATTACTTTCTATAATTTTATCATATATAATACAATTTCCAAAAACATTAAGTTTGAAGTTTTAATAATAGTGTATGTATAAACAAATAATATGCATATTTTGGTGAACCCAACAAACAGAGTAAGTATTTGTTGTATATACAGTTTATTTAGATAGTTTAACATCATCTCATGATATTTTATATATTTCCTTTATCGACCACAATTCATCTCTACTGTGAGCAACATGTGCATTAATTTATGGGCAAATCAAATTTAAAAAAATATTAATGGAGATATGTTTGGTACAATATCAATATTTTGTGTCTTTTAATAATAAAAAATTGAGAATATTTTTGGAACAAATTAAATAATTTTTACAATTTAATTCAATATTTTTTTAATTCTTTTTTGCTTTAATAGTCATTTTTTTTGCTATGTGACATCCTAGTCAACTGTTTATAAATAAAAAATAGTCATAAGGATATATTTGGTACAATATCAATAATTTATGTCTTTTATTAATATTATTGAAAGTTCATAATATTTTTGTACAAACCACATAGTTTAAGATTTAATGTGATATTTGCTCTTGATTTATTGGTTCTTTACATTTATTGCGTACCTAATAAACACATTTAATGGCTTTCACTTAACAGTACACCGAGTAAGTAGTCATAGTTGATAATATTACAAAAGTATATTTATGGAATAAAAGTAAATGGTTGATGAAAAATGTATATTTTGAGGATTACAAATGTAATAATTTATTCTTGTAATATTTTGAATATAAGCTTATGTAAACTTATGATTTAATGTGCTACGATAAATATGCTTATGCAAACGTATGACTTAATGTGCTAAATAATTATTCCTGATTCAAAGTCTCTGCAAATCAAAGGGAGTACATGCATAAACAGTCAAGGAATTAAAACGATTTTTGAGTTCATTTTGTGATGAAAAATTTTGAGGTTAAATCTGACGCATCTTTTATATTTATTTATTATAATATAGCCGTGTTCGGATATACTTTCTATAAGAGAGAACGCAAAAAAAAAATATAAAAACTAGAAGACTTTCCCTTTCAATAAAAATATTTTCCAAATGTACAATGCATTGTCGGATATTTTACATGTGTTCAATTAGTAAATATATTTGCATTCCATACTAAACACATCCAAATAGGGATGACAATTTACCCGTGGGTACCCGAAACCTGCGGATATCCACCCTAATAGATATGGGATTGAGAGACATTTGATATCCACGGGCATGGGTATGGGTAGTATTTACTATCCATTTAGTTCGTGGGTATGGGTTTGGATAGCTAC
>JAYJMF010344409.1:0-12242 GCA_036873715.1 Salvia sclarea
CTAATTGAAAAGAAAATAAAGGAGCAATAAACCCTCTTTTGGTAGAACAAGAAAGGGTTTATTGCTCCTTATATTTACCTATTCTATTTTTAAAAACTCCTACACACCAAAATTTTTACTTCTGGTTCCGACGAACGAATAATCATTGAGTCCTCCTCTTTAAGGACAACACATACATAATTTATATATATATCACCACCACAAATAAAATGTACATGGTCATTTCATATTATTAAACAAAAATAGTAGGCTCCATCCATTTTTTCAACCATTTTTGTAGGGATTTTTCAACCATTTGACTTACTAAGTCTGGTGATTTTACCCCATTAATTTAAATTTTAAATAATTTACAGTTCAACTTAAGGATAAATAAATACATCTGACTCATTGTATTCCGTTAGAGACATTTCGCACGCTAAATCCGTAAATCGTATCAAGGCTCAAGAGGGCTATTTTCATTGTTTTCTTCTTTATTTTATTTCAAATAAACTTAAATAATAAACTACTTGTACTTTGAAACCTTTCGAGATACGAGAAATAACAGCAAAAAAAAGGGAAAAATATCCGTGTATGCCAGCTTAATGGTATATTGGTTATTAATATGAGGTCAAAGTGGGCATTTTAAATTTTTATCCTTCGATTTATACGTGAATTAAATGCAATAAGAACGTAAAATGTCAGTTTAGAATTCAATACAACTAAAATATCACTACAACAAAAACTAGATATGGAGGCACTTATTTAGAGACATTTTTTATTATGTGCCTCCAAAATTATTGTTGAGGCATTTAGTTGAATATATTATTTTTTGCCAATTCTAATGGGGCACTTAGGAAATTTCGCAAAAATTGGCGGAAAAAGTCGCGCCACCCGATCCTTAATTTCTCAAAAGTACAAATGAATCATTCTTTCAAACACAAGAAAAAACCCAAAACCCTACTCCTTCTCAACTTTATTTTCTTCCAGACACTTCCTCATCACTACAGATGAAGAACTGCAATCGATTCGTCAAGCGGACCAGCGTCGGCCATGGGGATCGCGCCGGGAGCGGTCTACATCTTCACGAAATTTTCGTCGGCAAACTTGGCATCTTAGACTGACTTGCGGCTGATGCCGTTTCCGGCAGTGTAGTCGCCGCCTTGGCACAAGAAGTTGGGGATGAAGCGGTGGAACGGCGATTCTCGTAGTGAAGGGTTTTCCCAGGTGGCGAATGCCCTTCTCGCCAATGCACAGGGCGAGGAAGTTCTATGTGGTCTTTGGGCGGCGTCGGTGTAGAGCTCCATCGCTATTCGGCCGGTCACCGCGTCATCGAAGAACACCTTAGGGTTTGCAATTTCTATATTTTTATTCCGAAATTATCTATATTAGTGAAAAAATTGGGTTGTGCTTTCTCATCTTTCTATTTTCTCATAAGAGCATAAACAGAATCGTGGCATCGACAAGAACAGAAATTGTGCGATTGCTGGTTTATATGTGAGTATTTTTACCCCCTTTTTGAATATGTTGATTAGTAATTGACAATATTCAAAGTAGTGGGCTTGAAAATATTTACTTTTTTTTCTCCAAGTTTAAAACTGGAGGTTGTTGTTTGGCTATATGGTTGTTGCATATCTCCAGCTATTTGATTGAAGTGGAAATAGTGAACTAAACTAGATGTAAAAGATAATGAAGTGGAATTGGTTTTATTACTATATTATTCCTTCAAAAAGAATTAACTAAAATTTTACTGGAGAGAGCATCATAAGCTGTCATATAACCTTCAATTATAAGTCAGTCTCCATGTCTCTATGTCAAGATTATTATGGGATTGTTGTGTCTTCCTGCTAATCATTGCATCTATGTATTCCTCTGGTTGTGGGGTAGTCGTCGTTATGAGTAAGCCAAGTTCTCGTTTCTTTTTTTGGCGTTTGAAACTGGTGTTATAGTTTTAATATATATGGGCTTGCCTTACTAATGGATAGTGGTCTATGTTCTTTCAGGTTATGCTTGTATAAGAAATCCTTCGCTGGATCTAAAGGTAACTTTCTTACTTTCTAAAAGCACATGCTGCATTTTATGCCAAATTCTTTACTTTAATATCTAATATTTGTGTAATGGAAGGTAATCGTCGTTACATCATGGCAACATATTTCGGAGAATGCTAGAGTGCTACATCCAAACCCAATTATATACCTTTGAGTTCCAGATGAGGTAACTCACCTTTTATATTCTAATGCTGAAATTTTACAACTCTTTTCTAATTAATTGGATTAGAAGCTTTTGGAGAAGACGTGCTTGGAGGGGAAGCAATTGCCGTGGAGAAGGGCTCTTGTCGGCAGAATTCCAGCGCTATCAAGGGTATTTATATAATATTTGTTGGTTTTCTACATCTGTTTGTGAATAGCTTTCTTTTTTAGAATTATGTAGGGGAATATGATGTTTTGTTCGATTTTAGTGATTAATTGTGAGTAATTTGAAGCTATCTGAAGTAAGGTGGAAAAGAGAAGCTTTTTGCATCTGTTTTTGTTTGATAACTTCAATTAGAGAAGATAATGAAAAGTATGCTCTGTAAATTATAGTAGCTTAAAGCATGCTATAATCTTTTATGCAATGCAGCTGTTTTGGACTTGCCTGCATAACTAAAAGAAAAGGAGAAAAAGTTAATAGAAAGAAGAAGAGAAGGGATGAGGTATGCCTATTCCTAAAAATACTAGAGCAATAAGAATTCTTTGATTTTCAAAATAATGAGAGTTTTTCTTTCACCAATTTTGCCATGAAAATTTCAAATGCTTGTCCTTCTACTGTCTTTAGAAGATCAGTTGATGCAAGAGGTAATCCATTTACTGTCAAAGTAGCTCGATTTCCCCTTCAGTTGCAGACTACCTATTCTAATAACTTTCTGACTACATTTATAAATAATGTATAGTTTCCTATATGATATAATGATTTGCTTCTTGGTGTAATAATTGTGTAATTGAAGAAGAAATAATTTTGGTTGTAAATTCAGTTGAGTTTGTTTATCTCTTATTCACATTGTTTATAATTCAGTGGAACTTGGTTAAATTATTTAGCCAAGTGATTTCAGCTAACATCTTGTAAGTATTTTGAAACTTAGTTTACCTAATATATTTCAATTATGCCTTTTGTGTTTGTTGTATGGCTGCTGGTGAGTTCTAAGCATAAAATTTGAGCTTACTATCATAAAATTGTAATATATGGTAAATTTTAGTTCTGCAATAATTTGTTGTTGTGCACAACCTTATCGTTTAATGCTTTAGCTTCAAACTTATGTATTATTAGTTATTTATTTCTTGTGTCAATGTGATCTCTCTAATCCAATATGCAGATTGTTGAGGACGAAAACATAAATGTTTCAGGAATCTGATGGTACAAGAACACTCTACCTCAAATGACTCTTCATATTTAGATAGTATCATTTTGACACTTTGTATTATCTAGAAACGAGTCAATGACTCCGTTTAGTTTTTCTTACAAATGTTGGACATGATAGGATTGATGTGTAGTTGCCATTGGGTTGTTTAGTATCGAAATCTTGATGATGTTACATTAAATTTTCATTCCAAATATATTATATATATTTTTCACGTGATTGGATGTATTAGCAACATATGATTGTATTTGTTTGTAATATAGGTTATCAAAATATACATTGTGAGGCATATAGACTGGTAATACAAGCTATATGTAAGTGCCTTAATATACTAAGTTGGGGGCACAATGTTTTTTTCGTACTACAAATAAAAGTGACCCAAGAAAATAATCAAGAGACACATGGAAATGTAATACTACTACACATTTTGTGCCTCGAAATCCATGTAATAGACACATTTAAGTGTCTCAATATTTCGTTTGTAGACACAATAAATGCCCCTATGGATTTATCAGCATAAATTTGAATCTTTTAAAGGACATCTATATGTGCCTCGAAAATAAATTTTGGGACATATTAAAGTGATTGGAAAGCTTTTGGTGTGAGGCACTTAAAAAGTGCCCCCAACTCTTTTGGGACACGATACTTGGCAGCAATTATGATAAGTGCCCCGAAAATCATAAGTGCCCCGAAAGGCTATATATTGAGGCACATTTTGGTGTCTGTAAATCACTTTTTTGTTGTAGTGACTGTTTATTGACAAGTGGCATTATAAGGAAATTCATTAAAATTGCTCTCTAAAATTGGTAGAGGATATTAGTTGTAGAAGTTTTTAAATAAGTTTTACCAAGAAAAGATACATATAATAGGATATTAATTGTAGTTTTGAATAGATTACCAAAACAATAATACATCCTAATCAAATTCATTTTTATGTGAAAATAAATTATCAATGTTTTAAGATGTAACAAATTGCATTATGAAATCGACAAAATGAAAACCAACCTATTTTATAATTTATTAACTTTTCTATTATAAATATAGGTTTCCGTTTTCGACGGATTACTGGGTAATTTATGAGTAGATTATTATGTCATTCAATATGTAAGTTGTGCACGTCCACAGTTAGGTACTTTTGACTTAACTGTTAATTTTTTTATTTTATTTTTAAAGCAAATTTGGTTATTATCCAACAAGTTGTTTGGCCCGTGCAAATATTTATTTAGGTTCAACTTTTGGGCCAAAAGAGTCAGACCCGTACACTCTGGGCCGGTAGCCCGCTTGCGTAGGCTGGTTTCTGTATGGACATATTATAATCTGAATATATGTAATAGAAAATTTGACACGACTATATATGTGCATTACACTTACAATAACAGCTCCAATTTCTTTCTGGTATTCAATTGCTCAGTCCAATCATAGAAACAGGTGTATGAAAGACTTATACAAGAGTGTAGTCCCCAAATGTAATTTAGCATGTAAGTATGTTTTCGAAAAAGAAAATAATCTCAAAATAGGTTTGGCGCTCATTTTCCATGAAGGTACACGCATTGATGCGGTGGCGACACGTTGGAGGTTTATTTCACCAGGTGGTACACCCCATGCATGTACCCTAACTCCCAATTCTCATCTAAATAGATTGCCATCTTCTTCAATTGTTTCAATTCATAAGAAATGAAGACAATAATCGAAGAGAAATTCTCGGATTTCTACGAGAAATGGATGGGCGAGCTCGAAGATCTCCTGGAGCTACTCCTGGTGGTCTCAAAGGAGGCGCCGCCGCAGGAATCGGGGTGCGCCGCCGCGATCAGCAAGGTCACCGCCCACCACAAGGAATACTACAAGTTCAAATGGGCCGCGGCCCACGAAGACGTGCTGGCCTTCTTCAGCGCCCCGGTTTGGCTGAGCCCACTCGAGACGGCCCATCTCTGGATCACCGGGTGGAAGCCCTCGGCTGCGTTCCGGCTGCTTCCGGCGGCGGCGGGCGGCGCCACGGAGGAGCAGCTGAGGAGGATCGAGGCCTTGCGGGCGAGGATGAAGGCCGAGGAGGAGAGGGTCGAGAGGGAGATGGAGCGCCTGCAGGTGGCCGTGGCGGACAGGAACGCCGTGGAGCTCGTGAGGCTGGGGCGGCGGGGAGGGGCCACGGCGGTGGAGGCGGCGGTGGGAGGGTTTTTGGGGGGTTTTGAAAGGGTGATGAAGATGGCGGATTGTGTGAGGCTCAAGACCTTGAAAGGCTTGCTTGAGATTCTCAGCCCCATGCAGAGTGTCCACTTCTTGGCTACAAACTCCCTCTTTCAAATTAGGGTTAGGAAATTTGGAATAATTGAAATGACTAAATTGGTTTCGTGAAATTATTCCAACTATGTGATTATTTCAAGATTTCATTCGATAATGTTTCGTAGTGTTTCGGTTACGTAGAAATTAATTCAGAATTTGACTTATATGAATTGACTAAGAATATTAACTAGGAAAATTACTCCTTATTTTATAATCCATCGTAAATGTAAACTTTTTTACAATTGTACTTCATCGTCTCAAACTATAAATTAATACATATATCATTATTAATTTTGGATCTTCAATTTCATCAATCAATCTGGTTGTCGGTTGTTGATGTTGAGACCACGATCGAAATTTCTTGGACTTGAGATGCAAAATTCTCAAACCAATTTTCCAATAATGCATCAATTTGACGTCAGTTTTCTACCTCGAATAGTCAGACAAACCTTAACTCCGCAACGTAGCAAATCGGTTGGAAAACTGGTTTGAGGGATTTGTCGTTCCAATCAAGGGGATTTTTATGATGGTCTCCAATTTTAATAATCGATTAGTAGAAATTGGAGTCGGAAAAGAAGAAAGTTGATTTTTTTAACTTGTAGCTGGAAATTAATTGTCTTGGTATAATATGCAGTTTTAATTATCTGATATGATATTGTAGTCAGGTATATGTAAAGGTTTAATATGTCAAATAGAAAGAAATCACAATTAAATCCATCAACATGAATAGATGGAATCGCCAAAAATATAACTGAAAGGGAAAAGGCGGCAAATATAGCTACAGTTATGAACACATAATGATCGATTGTTCATAAATTATACGAGGAAAAAAAAAACTATTAATACTCTGTAACTATAAGCTCTCTCCACGCGTCTGATTAGACATCAATATATAATCCATGAATTGAAAATAATCATTGCAATATACAATTACAATCCTTGCACCATTACAACATATCAATCAATAAACGTGTACTTTCATATTCATCACATGATTCAGATCTCCAATATTTAATTGTACATATATTGCAATAAAAAATTACAACCACTGACATATATGGGCAATTGCAAGCATAGTTATTTTGAAGGTGAAAAAATATATAGGAAAAGAATAAAATAATGTGAATCATAAGAATAGCATAATGAATGAAAGAAAAAAGGAACCACTTGTGGTGCTCAGTTGTGAAGGAAAGCATAGGTTATATATCGACAGCTTTGCCTAATATACAGGTGACTTACACAAAGATATTGCCGGAAAATCAAGCTGCCTCCGCAGATAAGATCTCGAGCTCAGCCCACCACAACGGGGAGAGCCTCGGCGTTGCCAGCTCCGGTGATATTTCAATCACTTGTTTCAACATTTGGATCACTTCCCTCATTGAAGGCCTTTTATTCGCATCTTGCTGCACGCAGCACTGGATCACCTCACATATGACTTCGAGCTCGTTTTCTTTGTGAGATTTCAACGTTGGATCAACCAAGCTGCCAAAGTTCTTCCTATCGTTCAACAATGGGGCCGCCTGAAAAAAGTTTCAAGACATCGCATTCATAGAGCTGTCGGATTATGCTGCAACGATAGCTTACGTGCATAGATAAAACTTAACTAATATAGGCTTACTCATCAACTAGTTTCATAGATTTAACAATCTTGAGCTTATTTGATTGTCTAATATACCAACCAAAGTAAACAGTCTCCAAACTGAAAGCATGTAGTATAAGGATCTAAAAGACTAACCCAGTTCATGAGAAGCCCTTGCTCTTCTGAATAGGGAAGCTTTCCGGATATAGTTTCCAGCATCAAGATTCCAAAGCTGTAGACATTAGTTTCCACATCAGCAAGCGGGGGCAGCTCAGAGTGCTCCGACTCGTTTTCTGCAGGGTTCTTTGACTTGGCTATGAGTTCTCTCCAAAACCCAACATCCGCAATCTGAAAAGGGTGTTTTTTCCATCAAAAGGGCATTCTTCATATCTGTTTGTTGCTGTTATTTCCTGGATATATAAAATCAAGCTCATTAAAACAAAATAGACTTACTTTAGCAGCATAGTCTTCGGTTAGAAGAATCTCAGTGGAAGTGAGGTTGAAATGAGGGATTGGTGGATTGAGTTCATGCATGTGTTGAAGGCAATAGGCGGTTCCCATAATTATCCTCGTCCTTGCATTCCAATCAAGGTGATCAAGTTCTTGAACTGCACGTAAAAGAAAAGATTCAACGCTGGCAAACACTATTAAGGACGCAACACATAAAAATGGCAGTCATATGATCTTCTTGTCGTCAAGAGATTTACCGTGCAGATGCTCGAACAGAGAGCCGTTTGGAGCATACTCAAACACCATCATTCGGGTGAAAGGATTGTCCTCCTCACAGTAACCAATAAGATTAAGGAAATTTTTGTGGTTCAGTCGTGACAAGGTATCAATCTGCGTGGCAAAAGCAGATTGAGAAATTTTTTGGAGACGATCACTTCCACGATAATAAATCCACAGGGAGAAACTTGTGAGCATATGGATGCATGGTGCATCCATCCAATAAGAGTTCACTGAACCCCAATTAGGATTTATAAATCCCCAATAGGGTGGATGTACCGTGCATCCAGATGCACCAAAGACTACCTCAATCTAAATTATCTGTTTACCTTCTTCCTGAATACTGATTCGGAACGTTTTGACCAGTCCTTGAGAGCGAGTATGGCAGTTGAAGCAACGGAGATTTCGACTCCACTAGATAGAGTTCCCTTGTACACTGTGGCAATACCGTCTTCGGCCGTGATAATATTGCTGAAATCCTCGCATGCTGTTTCTAGCTCGGGCCTGTTCAGCTTAGGAACCCCTAAAGATAAACATTTCCGTTTCAATAACATATGTTAAAATAGAAATGTCTAAATAAAGACAAAGGTTTTCTGATAAGCATACCGGTGACGAATGCTTTCTGCAACTGCCCACTCAATCCGGTCTTCCACGGACGAATAGTTTTTGCTGCTTTGCTTCTGCAGACGACGAGCAAAATTGAGGCAATAATGAGCAAGAAAAGCAAGACCAACAGCCCTATAATAAGCTTCAGGGAGTGCCCAGATTTTCCACCGGTTGGTTGAGCGGCGGAAGGAGGCAAAAGGGCAGGAGCAGGTGCCTGTTTCTTCGCATTTGGAACAGCGGGAAACGACCCGCTACTTCTTCTTGGAATGGCGCTAACACTCTCCAGTTGGACAGGGGGCATGTTGTTGGGAGGGAGGGCAACAAGATTAGCGGACTGTTCAACTAGTATGCGGCGTTGGTTGGTCTGGTCATCTACATTCCATCTCACAGCTGACTCCGGTAAATCTGGAAAATACAATAACGCACGGGTACATATATAGATAACATCAGTTTAAGAAAAGTAAACGCGAGATCTTCTGGATACCTAAGGCACAGGGATCTGGGTCATTATGCAATGATTCGCTTCCATACTTGAACCTTGATGATAGACGACATTCGTGAATAACATTCCATACAAGGGGGACGAAACGAGCACGAAATTTAGACAAATTTATGATCACTTACAGTCGGAATAGATTGAGATAATGAAGTATGGCCCCTCTAGCTGGTACATGGAATGAATTTGATTGCTGCGATCGTTCCAAGATGCTCTGCCAAGTGCTGTTCAAAAATCGCATATTAGGAAGAAGAAAAGAATATGAATATCTTTATATGCTTCAAAGGTAGCTGGAATGCCACAGAGAGCTGAGTTACAACTTGCACATTTTTTAAATATATTAGATTGAAAATACATGACAGTTACAAATCTCACCAGCACCCGAATTTTCTATTCATGCAGCCAACTCCAGCTGCATGTAAATCATTGCACTGCCCGTCACTTAGCAAAACACGTTTTCCGATCTCAAAAGGAATGCGTCCTTCAAAACTATTATTACAGAGCAACCTGGGGAAACGGACAGATATGCTCTGTGTGAATACAACTAGTTTAAATGACTCAAATCAGCTGACAGTCGGAAGCATATACATACAAACGTTTTAGGGAATGCAAGCGTCCTAATTCAGCAGGAACTGTTCCAATAAACTTATTGTTCCTCAAGTCCAAGATTTCCAATGTAGTAAGCTGTCCAAACTCGTGTGGAATGGTGCCGGAGAGATGGTTCTTTGATAGGTCACTAATCATCGCAACAAAACAGGACACATTAACCAAGAACCTATACAACTTTGAAATTGCTTATTTATAGAAAATCTGCAACTCCTATACAAATATGAGCTCAAATTCTAACACATAGGAGGGCATATCATTAATTTACAGAATTCGGTTAATAAAACGAGAAACTGCAGTCAGTAAATCGCAAGTTCCAACAATAGACGTGCATAGAGATAGTCGAAACTCACAGAACTCTTAAATGAGAGAGATTTGCAAGCTCTGGCACCAATACCCCTACCAAGTCTTTTCCATTGAGATCCCTACAGGCAACGTAAAGATTCACAATTCATAAAACACGCAAAATCTTCAACAATAGCAATTCCAATAACTAAAATGGAAACACATTAGACACATTGAAAGTCAACGAGCTAACACAATAGGGACTTACAGCATATACACTTTACCGTCCAGACAACGAATGCCTGACCAAGCACAGGGACTACAATCATCTGGATTCCAATTCGCTAAAGCTCCGGATGGATCAAGATCCACATTAGCTCGAAACTGCAGCAATGCATATCCTGAAACTCCAGTTCATCAAGTCAACACCATAAACTTGGCAAAGATATCAAACCACGGAGAAATCCCTCGTACCTTCGGGATTGAGGGAAGAGCAACCATGAATTCTCAACACAAGGACTAAAAATATGAAACAAAACAACTGAGCTCCACAAGCGGTCCATCTACCGCTCATTGCTTGCTGAACCATTCGTTATGGTGGTGGAGGCAGTTTCCTCTGCCAACAGCCAGGACTCTATACACAAAATCGCGAGCTTTTTTAGTGCATAATCGCCTCCGAGCAATACAGAATACATAATCTTACAACAAGAATTGACAAATTTGTTCAGCTCATCAAATCAAGAATCACTACGAATATGCAAACTTGAGCTAGTTCCAGCAAAATTCAACCATCTGTTTAAGCCCCTTTAGACTATTATACCTCCGTATTCACGAACACCGGCATAACCTGGCTAAACTGTCTCCGAGATTCAATCTTCAGCTGGAAAAGGGGGAAACGTAGAGTAAAATGGCATTAATTCTTGATTTTACGAATTGAATGCACAAAAACAAGGGTATTATTCTACAACCCATAAAAGTAATCATATTGAAAAAGACAAAATGTATTGTAAAAGAATAACCTTTGCGACAAGCAATCCATGGAAAAGCAAAAGGGCATGAAATGTAAAGGCATGCAGAGGAAAACACACCATCACAAATATGGGGAACAAATTCTTAACTTCAAAATCAAAGATTCCAAAAATACAAATTCTTTGCAAGATAATGTAGAGGCTTTAAAAGGGATATAATGTCGAATATTATTACGACGATCATAGGCAGGAAAAAATCTGGTCCGGCATTTAAAAATTGCAGCTTGAAAATGATTGATTACGCATAGAAATTACAAAAACAGAAACAGAAAACGAAAGAATTACTTAGTCGGATTGCAATTGGAGCGTGATTTTCTTGACTACCCTTTTCAGGATGATCTCAGAGGTTGAAACTCTCTTCGACCATCTTTTCTCTGAAAGAGAAGGGAAGTGGTGAAAATCTTTCTCTCTCTTCTTTTCTCTCTCTAAAGAAAAACAAAAGTTTGTTTTCGTTCATTCTCTTCTCTCCCTTACGCCCCCTCACACCACCAGCCATTCTTCTTTTGTTTATTTTTTATTTTATTTTTTTATTTCTTTGGAAAGGATCATTGTTGAGTTCTCGTATTTTTGCATTTTCTTGATTTTTCATTTCCATCACTTTTACTTTTATCCATTAAATGCCGGTACTATTTTTATTGACATTGAGAATTACATGTATAAATAATAATGTACTCCGTATATTATATTATGTTAAAGTCACTTTTTATAGTTCTTCAGCAATTAAGGTTAATACTAATGCAAATAAATAGGTATAACTCATAATTGATTTTAAACATTACAGCATAATTCACAAACAGAAAAAAGTTACACCTTAGTTTTTCTTCTGTCCTAGTAGAGTTTAGTTTTGTAAAATTCATCAAGTGGCGTGACATTCTTTAATGAGAAGTTTTTTAATCTTCTGTCCTAGACTCCTAGTAGAGTTTAGTTTTATAAAGGAATTTTTTTAAGGGTGTACTTTTCACCATTATAATTTATATCTCCTTTATAATGTACAGTAACAAAACTAATTTTCCAGAAAATGAATTTACAAAAAAAGTTATATCTATATTGAATAAGTTAGAAAATCACGCTACATCATCGACTTCTATGTCGAGCTACTGATCATATTCGTAACTAGTGTTGTTATTCGTAGCTCTTCATTTATAAAGGGTGAGGTTAGTTTAAAAGTTGAAGTGATTCTATCCTTCTCATATTCACACAAAAAAAAATATATATATATTATAATAATAATAATAATAATAATAATAATAATAATAATAATAATAATAA
>JAYJMF010344440.1:0-12237 GCA_036873715.1 Salvia sclarea
GTGTAGTATCTGTTCTTATCAGTTTAATATCTGATATGTGGGCCATTGGCCCACACGATATTAAATTTATTTCTTGAAGGGGAAGGCCCATTAAGGTAGCTTGCTGCTCGGGTCCTGGTCCTCGCGAGTCGCCCAAATGTTGCACTACTGTTTTGGCTGGGCTCACCCCACCTAAATCATAGTCTAATTTTATTTTTTTTGTGTAATTCTATGAAAACCATATACAATAAACAAAAACGGAGTAGTGAATGAAATATTTTAGTTTGAAGACTGAAGTTTCAGTAAAATAAATCCTATTCTCTCCGTCCATTAAAATATTTAACAATTTTGATTCAACTCCAGTTTTAATAATATGCTTTAACTTTGTATATAAATGTATAATGGGTCAATTTGAGTTCTACTTGAATATTAAAAGTGTAATGAAAAGATTTTTTTAAATAAAAAAGTTTGAAGTATTAAATTTTTCTTTTGGATGAACTAAAATATTCGCTAGAGCCACTATAGAATCAGTGAATCACCGATAGATTCTTGTCTTCACTTTGATTAGTGTAGCTCGACTAAAAGGGGGTTTTCTTTATAGTATTCGATTCTTGAACTACAATGAGAAAATAAATTGAAACCCAATTAATAGATCTCTGAGATTGAATAATTCGTAAAATGGCAATATATGATGGATTAAAGCAGGGGGAAATTTAAAAAAAAATTGCAGCTTGTGCCTTGGCCTGCTTCTGCTGTTCAGCCTAGTGCACACCAACTCACGGAAAAGGACAAATAATTCTTTAAATATTTCTATAAAAATATGAAACATGTTGCAAAAGATAATGGAGAATCTAAAGTGAATAGAGTTGCAGCATGAGAGTAGTGATTCAACATCAGAATCCAACTAATATTTTGAGTTTAGGTTGGCTGACTGAACATATGTAATTGACTAATTGTGGCAACAAAGTGAAGGCCAACAAACGAAACTAGTTTACCTTGTCAAAATCTAGGAAAATAATAAGCAATAAATCATGGAAAAATTATGCCTTCGAAATTGATACCAAACAAGAATCTCAAATACAGATACTAGGACACAACAATAAGCCCACATTGACGGACAACCAATTCAAAACCAACAAACCAAAAGATGTTTGAATTATTTCTCAATTACAAAAAACAAAAAAACAAAAAAGCACAGAGCTCCATCTGCAGTGTCCAGCCTGCTGAAACCTTGTAGAAAAAAACCTGATTTAGAATCTTCCCCTTCCAAATTATAAAGAATATTAGAACATTATGTTGAAGACTATAGTATCATGCAATCAACTTAATATCTCGAATACTAGAATTAGAAATCAAATAAACTTGGATAAGGCATTAAAACTTCTCCTCAATGGCTAAACATATGTACTAGATAGAAAGAACAACTTGTGGCAAGAAGGTTGATGACTATGTTAGCAAATCACTTCAAATTCTATGAAAAAACATTTAATAGTAAGTGTTTACCTTGCGATAAATAAGTATATGGTATTGAAGATTACAAGTTCATGCATGTCAATTTAATATGTGTAGTACTAGAAGAATTCAATGGATTAGGGATTAAAACTTGTGGTGGCAGGAAAGTTGAAGACAAAGAAATTAGACTATCTGAGCAGATCACCTCAAAATGTATGACAAAAACATCAAACATAAATCATAGGATAGCATAGAGCTAGCATTTATACCTTGCAGAATGTGGTCACATACGAAGTTGAAGCTCATTGTTACCATTCTCACGTTGCTCCTCGATGATCAGTTCAGCAGAAGCCACAAGGGAAGGGCTGCTATGTCTATCCAACTCGATTGTTTGGAGAGTCGGAATTTCTCCAATACCGGAGGGGATCTCCTCAAGAGCAGAGCAACCTCGGATAACAAGGCGACGGAGTCTTGGGAAGTTGGTCTCATCTGCTTGCCAACGCACGAGTTGCAATCTTTCGAGTAGAAGGAACTGCAGCTGGCAAAACTCCTGCTGCGTCGCATTCCATTCCTCCGGCTCTCCACCTTTGAACGTGCATCCTTTTTGAAGTTTAAGAACTTCAAGATTTGGCAACTCGCAAAGATAGTCCATGAATTCGACAACTATATCACAGTCTCCAAGAGACAACTTCCTTAGAGAATGAGGCAAAATGAGTGTCGATCTGGCAAGGAGAGGTGTACTAACGGAACCACCGATAAATTTCAGTGTTTCGAGTTTGTGCAGATGGAAAAGATCAAACTCAGAATCCCAACTACAAAATGTCAAGTTTTTTATGTTGGGGATTCTGCGAAAGAAGCCATTACTGGGACACCGGATTGTACAGATTGACTGTAGCTTTTCTAGAATGAAGCCTTCCTTAGCAGTATAAAATTCTGCATCGACATTTGTGTCACTAAACTTGACATGTCTCAACTCTGCCATCTGCAGCATCTCAGATAGCAGAATGATAGAAGCACTAGACCAAACAACTAAGGTTTGCAAATTGCACAATCTTGATATATCAGAAGGCAATTTTCCAGAAATGCACGAGAAAGCTAAGTAGCGTAAGTTGACAATGTGCAATACTTCTGTTGGGAACTCAATGAACTTTATGTCGAATACGTCCAGCACCCTCAACAATCTTAGACCAAGAAACACATCTGATAGAATGGCACGTGATGCAAGGCCAGTGCAGAGAAAACAACGAGCAAACTCCATGAACTCTGTTGAAGCATACACATCTCTAATGCGATAAGATGGATGCAGACTCACGCGGCGTAGGCTATACATTGACTCATTTTCCACCTTCCCAACTCGTCTGCTCTTAACGTGTACGAATCTCTGCTCTTCCGCCTTCTTCAAGCATAGATCCCTCATCAGATCATGCATGACAAATCTCTTTGCTCTCCCATTACACTTGAGTGCTCTAACTGAAACAAGATTTCTTGCAACAAGAGCCCTCAAACAATCTTCTGCCACCTCTTCCGAACTTTTATCTCCATTTGGTTTGAGAAATCCCTCAGCTACCCATAGCCTTACAAGTCTGGAGGCCTTGATCTCATGATCCTCGGGAAAAGCTCCCATATAGAGGAAACAAGGCCTCAAGTGACTCGGCAAATGGTTATAACTTAAAGACAGTATGTTAGAGAACTCATCCTTTCCACCAAATACTGCTCCCACATCATTTGCGACACTCTCCCAAACATCTTGTGCTCTATTAACCTCACACAAGAGACCTCCAATGACATGAATCGCAAGAGGAAGCCCTCGACAATTGCTTGCAATGTTCCTCCCAATCCTTTCTAGTGAAGCAGGGAAATCCTCTTGATCTCCAAACACCTCTTGACGAAGTAGATCCCAACTTTCTGACTCGTTTAGCAGTTGCATCTCATGTTGTTTGCTTTGAGAGTTGACACCTCTTGCCACATCAGATTCCCTCGTAGTGATCACAATTCGACTCCGGTTATTGTTGTCTGGGAAGTACATCCTTATCTCATCCCAGACTTTGGAGCTCCACATATCATCTAATACAATAATATATCTCCTACCATACAAACTTTGATACAAAGTATCTTTCAACAAATGATTTTTCTTTTCAACATGTTGATCAACTTCTTTTCCAATTATACAACCGAGTAGGCCTAAGAGAATTGCTCTCACATCATAGTCTTGCGAAATTGTGATCCATGCAAGACATTTAAAGTGAAAATGAATAGATGGATCATTATAAAGTTTTCGAGCGAGGGTGGTTTTACCTATCCCACCCATACCAACGATGGGCACGATCTCCAGCTTGCTCCTATCTCCAGTCAGTCGATCCTTCAACTGCAACACAGCGTCATCAAGTCCCACCACCACGCTCTTCGAGCTCACATCAGGTGATGCAGAAGCTGCAGCGGTCGATGAAGGGCCAACGGTCATTGTCGTCTTCCCCTCCATGAGCTTTACCACTTGTTCCGTTACAGAATCAAGTTGTTGCATTACTTGGTGTAGATCTGGTGTGGTAAAGGTGAAGCTCACCCCTCGGGGATTCGAGAGCATTTGATCGACCATATGAGATTCGATCATATCCTCTGCTTTATGCGCTGCATCTCGGATTTGGTTCTCCAAACTTTCTATTTTGGTAAGTGAAGAGTTTTCAAGAGTCTGCTTTAGAAGAACAGATTTCTCGAGGAGGGTTTGGAGTTGGGATTTGTTGTGATCAACAATCCAACGTCTTTGTTCAGGATTCAAGATTTGTTCAAGGATGGTGATGAGGGATTGAAGATTGTAGGCCATTTTTGTAATAATTTGTTCAAGGATTGTGATGAGGGATTGAAGGAAAAGTTGCAGCAGTGACAAGAATAGTCAAAATGTACAAGCAAGTAATGAAGCTGCAGCTGAAATCTTCAACTCACATTTATGACAGCCTGTAAGCTTAAAATTTCAACTCCTAATATAAAATTGTAGTAAGATGCTAATTGTGTGTGAATCAATGTCAACTCTAAATTAGAATTAAAAGGGGAAAAAAAATCATGTTTGTGCTTGTAGTAGTTACGATAGATTACCGTTCAATGCTTATATATTTATTAAATTGAAAAAAAAAAACAAGTAGTAATACTTTAATACGAGAAACCAAACAATCAATTGAAGACAAAAATAATTAAAAGATGGACTTTTCACAGCCAAAAAAGCAGAATCACGATGGAGAAGAATAAAGGATAGGTAGAAATTTTTTATACAAACTAACTTCGCTGCATGAGAACTCAATTATTTCTCCGGCAGGAAATCGACAAGCTCTGCTCCGTGCCGAGAAAATGTCTCCGGCGAGATTTCCCTCGACCGCGTCTGCGCCCTAGCCGGGAAATTCCTCGATGGAGAGGAGAGGAGAGGAGAGGAGACAACTGTTGGCGGGGTTTTGGTCTTTTACGGTTTTACCCCAACTTCCGATTTTAAATATCCAACTTATTCCAAAGGAAAGGGATCATTTAGGATCCCTTCTGAAATTATTAACTGGGATTTAATCTGATCCCTTGATCTTGATTGATGGATGATCAAGATTGATTATCGAGATTTGATGATGCTTTCGTATGTACTGGATAATGCTTTTAAACGGTTATGTTTTCTTATGTACAACATAATGCTTTCATCTATTATTATGCTTTCTCATATACAACATAATGCTTTCTCTACATTAATAGTATGCTTTGGATCCTAAATTCTAATTTCAGAAGAAATCCTACTAGATCCCCACCCTATTCCCAAATATATATAAATACAGAAACTTTTCTTAAATTTTGGTTTTTTAATCAAAATTATTATTTTGATCATATTAATTTTGCAAACTTTTAAAACTTATCACAAGTCTAAAATTAATTAAGTAATAACTTGATTATTGGAGTTCAAGTAACAATCCAAACTACTATCAGAAAACTTTCAACAATATATTTCTGTTGATATTTGTGTTGTTAGGTTTCAATCATTTGAAAATGATCAAAAAATGGCTTAAAAGTTAGTATTCTACTAAAAATTTATATCTATATATTTTTGTTAGAATTTGGATTTATTTATCATGTAATATTATAAAGTTGTCGATGACAGCTTTCTAATGGTAGGTTTAGATTGTCAATTAAATTACGAAAAATTAAGTTATTGTGCCAACGAATTTTGGAATAGGCTAAATTCCAAAATTTCGTAAAATTTGTATATTATTTGATCAAAATAATAAATTTAGTTAAAATCAAAATTTTGAAATATTGTGTATATTTACAGAAATTAAACTTGTGCCAACGAATTTTGGAATAGGCTAAATTCCAAAATTTCATAAAATTTGTATATTATTTTATCAAAATAATAAATTTAGTTAAAATCAAAATTTTGAAATATTGTGTATATTTACAGAAATTAAACCAATACATAAATATAGAAATTTTTTAAGCTTAATAGTGAGAAAAATAAGTAGGTAAGAGGTTGGCAATACTTATAATAAGTGGATACTTGGATACAACAAAGCAATATATAGGTGACAGTCAATTCAAAATGAACAAAGCAAAAGATATCAATTTTTGACAGCCAAAGAAAAAACATCATGCATGAACATTAAGTATGATCGTGATTCTGAATTACAAGCCACAAATAAATTTCAATCTTTCCCAAACACTACAATATGTATATAGCTCCACCTGCATTTCAGCCTTTAAAACTGAACCAGAAAATGAAGAAGCCGTTCAATTTTTTCACAATTGAGACAAAGAAAATGATGATGAAGAAAGAGACAAGTAGATATTTGGAATATCTTGTGAATTAAAAGCCACAAAGATAAGTTGCAGAATCATTTAACTAAGTAGAAGCTTGGAATAATTTCTAAATTACAAGGCAGGCACAAAAAAAAAAAAAAAACATGAATCTCCCAATCCCACAAAGCTCCACTGCATAAAGCCTGCTGAAACCACAGTAGAAAAACTCATATTCAAAATATTTCCCCTTCCAATAAATAAAGTTGTACTAGGTGGATTAGAAATGTCCAATACTCTAATTAGAAATGCTCAGAGATCAGAATTCAAATGCATTAGGGATTAAAACTTGTACACAATGGCTAAACATATGTACTAGACTTTGTTAGCAAAATCACCACAAACTATCAAAAAAGCATGAAACATGAAGCATATAGGACAGCTGAGAGCTAGTAATTTTGACCTTGCACAATGTGGTCAGATACGAAGTTGAAGGTCATCGTTACCATTCTCACGTTGCTCCTCGATGATCAGTTTAGCCGAAGCCACAAGGGAAGGGCTGCAATATTTATCCAACTCGATTGCTTGAAGAGTCGGGATTTCTCCAATACCGAAGGGGATCTCCTCTAGAGCAGAGCAACCTCGGATAACAAGGCGACGAAGTCTTGGGAAGTTGGACTCATCTGCTTCCCATCGCACGAGTTGTAATCTTTCAAGAAGTAGGACTTGCAGCTGGCAAAACTCCTGCTCCATTGCATTCCATTCATGCGGCTCTCCACCTTTGAACTCGCAGTCTTGAAGTTTAAGAACTTCAAGATTTGGCAACTCGCAAAGATAGTTCATGAATTCGCCAACTATTTCACATTTTTCGAGAGACAACTTTCTAAGAGAATGAGGCAATTCGAGTGTCGACGGGGAAAGGAGAGGTGTCTCAAAAGTACCGGAGAATTTCAGTTTTTCAAGTTTGTGCAGATGGCAAAGATCAAAGTTAGAATGCCTGCTACGAAATTTCAAGTTTTTTATGTTGGGGATTCTGCGAAAGAAGGCATATGTGGGATGGCTGATATTACAGAGAGACTGTAGCTTTTCTTGAATGAAGCCTTCCCTAGCAATATTGGATTCTATGCCGATACCTCCTTTATTGATCTTGACATGTCTTAACTCTCCCATTTGCAGTATCTCGGGTGGCAGAGTGATAGCATTACTCGACCAAATAAGTAAGGTTTGCAAATTGCACAACCTTGAGATATCAGAAGGCACTTTACTAGAGCTGTAGGAGAAAGCTAAGTAGCGTAAGTTGACAATCTGCAATACTCCCATAGGGAATTTAACGAACTCTATGCCGAATATGTCCAACACCCTCAGCAATCTTAGGGCCAAGAACACGGAAGATAGAAGGAGACGTGATGCACTGCCGGTGCATAGAAAAGAACGAGCAAACGACATGAATTCCTTTGAAGCATACACATGTCCAATTTGATAATTTGGATGTAGACTCACGCGACGTAGGCCATACATACTCTCATTTTCGACTCTTCCCACTTGCCCGTTCTTAACGTGTACAAGTCTCTCCTCTTCTGCTTTCTTCAAGCACAGGTCTCTCATCAGATCATGCAAGCCAAATCGCTTTGGTTTCCCATTAGACTTGATTGCTCTAATAGAAACAAGGTTTCTATCAACAAGAGACTTCAGACAATCTTCTGCCTCCTCTTCCAAGCTTTTATCTCCATTTGGTTTGAGAAATCCCTCAGCTACCCATAGCCTTACAAGTCTGGAGGCCTTAATCTCATGATCTTCCGGAAAAGCTCCCATGTAGAGGAAACACGGCCTCAAGTGACTCGGCAAGTGGTTATAACTCAAAGACAGTATGTTAGAGAACTCATCCTTTCCACCAAATACAACCCTCATATCATTTGCAACACTCTCCCAAAAATCTTGTGATCTATTAGCCTCACACAAGAGACCCCCAATGACATGAATGGCAAGAGGAAGCCCTCTACAATTGCTTGCAATGTTCTTCCCAATCCTTTTTAGTGAAGCAGGGCAGTTCTCTCCTCCAAACACCTCTTGGCGAAGTAGGTCCCAACTTTCTGACTTGTTTAGCAGCTGCATCTCATGTTGTTTGCTCTGAGAGTCAACACCTCTCGCCACCACAGACTCCCTAGTGGTGATCACAATTCGACTCCTGTTATTGTTGTCTGGGAAGTACATCCTTATCTCATCCCAGACTTTGAAGCTCCACATATCATCCAATACAATCATGTATCTTCTACCAAACAATCTTCGATACAAAATATCTTTCAATTCATCATATTCCTTGTTGATATATTGCTCAGCTTTTTTTTCAATTATGCAACCAAGAAGGCCTAACAGAATTGCTAGCATATCATAGTCTTGTGAAATTGTGACCCAAGCAAGACATTTAAAGTGAAAATGAATAGAAGGATCTTGATAAAGTTTTCGAGCAAGGGTGGTTTTACCTATCCCACCCATACCAACGATGGGGACGATCTCCAGCTTGCTCCTATCAACAGTCAGCCGATCCTTCAACTGCAACAAAGCGTCGTCAAGTCCCACCACCACGCTCTTCGAACTCAGATTATGCGATGCAGAAGCTGCAGCACTCGATGAAGGGCCACCAGTCGTCGTCGTCTTCCCCTCCATGAGCTTCACCACTTGTTCCATTACAGAATCAAGTTGTTGCATTACTTGTTGTAGATCTGGTGTGGTAAAGGTGAAGCTCACGCCTCGGGGATTCAAAAGCATCTGATCAACCATATGAGATTCGATCATATCCTCTGCTTTATGCGCTGCATCTCGGATTTCGCTCTCCAGACTTTCTATTTTGGTAATTGAAGAATTTTCAAGAATTTGCTTCAAAGAAGCAGATTTTTCGAGGAGGGATTCGAGCTGTAGTTTGTTGTGATCGAGAATCCAACGTGTTTGATTAGGATTGGTGATTTGTTGAAGGATGGTAATGAGGGATTGAAGATTGTAGGCCATTTTTCTGATCTCTTCTCTTCCTCAACAAAAAAGAAGGAAAAGTTGCAGCAATGACAAGAATAATCAAAATCTATAAGCAAAAGTAATGAAGCAGCAGCTGAAATCTTCAACTCACACTTATGACAGACTGTAAGCTTAACATTTCAACTCCCAATATAAAATTACAAGCTGCTAATAATGTATGAATCAATGTCAACTCTAAACGAAAAAAAGAAGAAGGAAAAACTCATGCATGTGCTTGTAGTTGTAGTGGTTTATATCATATACTAATATTTAATGTGGTAAATATAAAATCTACCAATTTTGAAATGTAAAAACAAAACTTACCCAGAAAACCTCCACCCAATTGAATCACTTCTCCCCTTGCGAGAAGTCCAGTTCCGGCGTGTTTGTGCACTGAGCTGCTGCCATAGGATTCTTTTCTGATTTTTTTTTTCAGATATTCATGTGAAAGAAGATGAATGAGGATGGGAAAAATATTTGGGTAAATTTTGGTGGTTTTTATATATTTTGAAAGGAGAAGGTAATATTTCATTTGTAAAAGAAAGTTCTGATCCAGAAATTAAATTAATTAATTAATACACATTGATCAACAATTACGATAAAAAAGTGGGTAATATTTCGGTGGGTGTTCTTGTATATTTGGAAAATATATTTGGGTTGCTTTTATATGTTTACCATTCTCTTGTATTGAATTATTTTACATTCTCTTGATAGAAGCGTACAATGCTTATATTTTTATTCATTTGAAAAAGCAAGTAGTAATGAGAAATTAAACAATCAATTGAAGATACAAATAATTAAAATATGGATTTTCGCAACCAAAAAAGCAAAATCACGATGGAGAAGAAGTAAAGATAAGTAAAAAAAATTATATTCCCTCCATCCATAGATATTGGCCTATTATTTGAATACAAAAATTAAAAAAGAAGACAAAATAGTATAAAATAATATAAAATTATTAGAAATATATGGAGTATGATTTAAAATTGTGTGTGTGATAAAAATTTCTCAAAAAATAAATAAATTACTATGTTTGGGACACTCAAAAAAGGAAAACAGACAAATATCTTTGGGGTCGAAGGAGTATAAATTAACTTGTGCCTGCATTTGGACATTTGGTCACATCTCATATTTCACTATATCCATTATCCAATGCCCAATAGATTCTTGAGGTACAATGAGAAAATAAATTGAAGCCCAATAGATTTCTGAGGTGGAATAATAATATATTAGATGGCAATGGATGATGAATAAACCATGGGAATCTTGAATAGTTTCTGAATTACAAAACAAAAATAAAAAACAACTTTAATCCCACAGAGCTCCATCTGCATTATCCAGCCTACTGAAACATTGTAGAGAAAACCTGATTTAAAATCTCCCCCTTCCAAATCATAAAGGCTATATATTATCACATAGTCAACTTAATATCTCGAATACTGGAACTTGAAAAACTCATGATTAGAAATCAAATAAACTTGGATAAGGCATTAAAACTTGTACACAATGGCTAAACATATGTAATAGATGTGCCAGAAAAACTTGTTGCAAGAAAGTTGAAGAATATGTTAGCATATCACTTCAAAATCTATGAAAAAAAACATGAAACATGAAGCACGGGATAGCTGAGAGCTAGCATTTTTACCTTTCACAATTTGGTCACATACGAAGTTGAAGGTCATCGTTACCGTTCTCACGTTGCTCCTCGATGATCAGTTTCGCTGAAGCCACAAGGGAAGGGCTGCATTCATCCAACTCGATTGTTTGGAGAGTCGGGATTTCTCCAATACCGGAGGGGATCTCCTCAAGAGCAGGGCAACTTCGGATGACTAGGCGACGGAGTCTTGGGAAGTTGGACTCATCTGCTCGCCAATGGACAAGATCTAATCTTTCAAGCCGCAGGAATTGCAGCTTGCAGAACTCCTGCTCCGATGCATCCCATTCCTGCGCCTCCCCACCTTCGAACTTGCATTTTTGAAGTTTAAGAACTTCAAGATTTGGTAGCTCACTGAGATATTTCATGACTTGGCAAACTATTGTACATCTTGTTAGAGAAAACTTTCTCAGAGAAGGAGGTAACCTGAATTTTGATGGGGAAACCAGAGTATACCTCCAATAATAGCCTGAGAATTTCAGTGTTTCGAGTTTGTGCAGTTTGGAAAACTCAAAGTGGTTGTAACTTTCAACTCCCAAGTATTTTATGTTTGGGAAATGTTTGAGGAAACTGAAAGTTGGATTTCTGAAAGTAGAGACCATCTGTAGCTTTTCTTGAATGGAGCTTCCCCGATCACCATACTCAAGATCGAAACTTGTGTTATATCCGATGACATGTGTTAGCTCTGCCATTTGATATATCTCAGATGGCAGATAAACAAAACCCTGAGCCGAACGAAAAACTAAGGTTTGCAAATTGCACAATCTTGAGATACCAGAAGGCACATCACCATAAGTGTAGAAGAAAGCAAAGTAGTGTAAGTTGACAATCTGCAGTATTTCAATCGGGAACTGCTCGAACTTTATCTCGAGTATGTCCAACACCCTCATCAATCTTAGACCAAAAATAACATCTGATAGAAAGGCATGTGATGCAACGCCGATGCATAGAAAAGAGCGAGCAAACGACATGAATTTGACTGAAGTATAAACATCAATAATGCGAAAAGATGGATGCAGACTCACACGCCGTAGGCTATACATTGAGTCCCTCCTGAACTTCCCAACTTGCATGTTCTTGACGTGTATGAATCTCTGCTCTTCCGCTTTCTTCAAGCACAAATCCCTCATCAGATCATGCATGCCAACTCTCTTTGGTTTCCCATTAGACTTGAGTGCTATAATAGAAACAAGATTTCTTGCAACAAGAGCCTTCAAACAATCTTCTGCCTCCTCCTCCAAGCTTTTATCGTCTCCGTTTGGATTGAGAAATCCCTCAGCTACCCATAGCCTTATCAACCTTGAGGCCTTAATCTCATGATCTTCGGGAAAAGCTCCCATATAGAGGAAACAAGGCCTCAAGTGACTCGGCAAGTGGTTATAACTCAAAGACAG
>JAYJMF010344451.1:0-12235 GCA_036873715.1 Salvia sclarea
ACCTACCGTCGTATCTCGTTGGAATCTACCAAAGAAACGGGTCCACCGGAATAAAAAATGAAAATTTCGAAAGCTTGAAATGCTTCAAATTTGGAGTTTTTTTTTGTTTGGTTAATTATGACATTTTTCTTGTTTGAAAACTTCCATTATGTTCTTCCATGAGTTAAGACTCAACCTACCACCACCAATCATCTTTAATTTGAATTAATATTTAAGAAAAAAAAATTGAATTCATGAAAAGGATGGAGCTGCAAAACGCGAATTAGAAGAAGAAGAAGAAGAAGAAGAAGAAGAAGAAGAAAAGAGAGAGAGAGAGAGTGGAGAGAGAAAGTAGAGGGAGTGTAATTTCTTTGATTCATTAAGGGTATTTTAGTCCTTTTGATATATTTTGCCTATATTTGTCCCATTGTTATAACTTTGTCTATATTGAGGATAGTTTTATCCTAATAGGCTAAATATGTCTTTGGCTCTAAATAAATCAACAAACTTTGTCTACAAAGTAAGGGTGTTTTCGCAAGTTCGATTTTATTTGCATTTAACTAATTTATCCTTTTCAAATTTTATTTAACCTAATTAGTTAAATTCTAATAAAATCGAGCCGAGTAATAAAATTAAATCAAACTAATTTTTTAAATTGCAAAAAGTTCCCTACTTAGTAGAAAAAGTTTGTTGATTTATCAATGCCTACTTCTATATAAACTCATGGCAAATACTTCTATGCGGCCGACCACAACATTGTGACCGGATCCGCCCCAGTTTGATCTGGTCAATTTTTTATTTTTATTTTATTTTATTTTTTATTTTTTATTTTTCTTAATTTTTTTAATTTTAATATTAATTTCGAAACCAATGGTGGAGCCGTTTGGCGTTTGCCGCCCCCTATTATTATTTGTCGCTCCTATTTTAAGCCATGAGTCAAGTGAGGTGGAGCCGAAGGTGAACCCGGAGCGAGCTCAAAGACAAAATTGTTGTCGGTCTCATTATCTATATATTAGTTTTCGGAACCGAAGACGGAGCCGTTTGTTGTTTGTCGCCCATATTATTTGTTGTCGCCCCTATTATTTGTTGTTGCGCCCCTAGATGGTACTCCGATGCATAAAAAATGATACTTAAAATAAATTTTAAAAAATAAAAATTAAAAAAAATTAAAAAAAAAGTTGATCGGGTCAAACTCAGGTCAAACCCGCCCAGTTGACCGAATTCGACCCGGCCACAACATTGTGGCCGATCTCATGGGAGAGCCCCTCTAAACTCATTGGTCATTTGTCAAGACTTATAATTTAGAAGGACTTAATAGCAAATAGAATCAACTGATTTAAACAAAAACCCCAACAATAACCCCCAAAATAAGCCCTTCCCATTTCCACTCAACATCGCCGGCCTTCTCTTCCGCACTCGCTCACATATCTACACACAGAGAGAGAAAGCAAAACCGAGGAGAAGAGAGAGGGAGAGAGAGGGATGGTAGCGACCGCAATTCTGAGACTGAAGAAACTCCAGCTCAATTTCGGCTGAAGGGCGGAATTTACGAGAGCTGTTACGACGCGCCGCCACATGCAGGTGATAAGGTATGATAAACAATCTTTTCCACGGTTATTCTCTATCAACAGAGAATGTGCTATTTTTTAAGTTCTCCTCTATTCGTCGAAGTAATTTGTTTAGTTGTATGAATACAAATTTCAATTCCTCTGCAGGTCGAATTACTAAGTGGAATTTATCAGTTGAATTGTCATTTAATTGAGGAACAGCAATGGCCTACGCAGTTGCACCGCAGAAATCTTTGATGGAGGTTCATAATTTGCATAGGCTCAACTTGTTCTCCAATCGAGCAGATATAAATTCGGATGCAAGGGCCGCAGTTCCGTCTTCTGTATGCTATCGCAGAACTAAATGTGCTGTGCTGCAGACTGAAACTAATGGTGCGAGATCGACACCTTCTTATTGGTGCAAAGGGCAACAAGTGGGTGTTCATCTAGATAGGCGTGGAGAGGGTAGCGAACAGGAGATGAAGTTAGATAGTACTAACAAGATGGGAGCTGAGAGGAAAGTCAACGGCAAAATGCATCCAAGCAAGTATTCGTATTCGTTGAAGTTTGCCTCGGATGGTTCCTTCATTGAAAATGATGAGAGGACCAACAATGAAATCCTCCAGAGTTTGTGCAGTCGTGGGAAATTAGTCGAAGCAGTGAAGTTGGTGGATGTTATGACACGTAGAAACCAGATTCCGGATTTCCAGTCGTGCATAAACATAATCAGAGGCCTGGTGAATGCTAAGCAAACAGACAGGGCTCATAAGGTTCTTCAATTGCTGGTTATGACTGGTGGAATTCCTGATGTCATAACCTATAATATGGTGATTGGTGGTTTGTGTAGGAAAAGGTATCTCAAAGTTGCCATTGATTTGCTAGAGTGCATGAGCTTGAGCGGTTGCCCTCCGGATACCATCACTTTCAACACAGTTATTCGAGCCATGTGCGATCAGGGAAAGTACGATGAAGCTGTCCAGTTTTGGAAGGACCAGCTTAGAAAGGGATGCCCTCCTTTTGTGATAAGTTATACAATCCTCATTGAGCTGGTATGTAAGAACATTGGAGCGACACGGGCTTTGGAAATCATGGAAGATATGGCAGCTGAGGGGTGTTATCCTGATATGGTGACTTATAACTCCATTATCAATCTTACTTGTAAGCAGGGGAATTACGAGGAGACTACATTGGTCGTGTGCAATCTTCTGTCGCGTGGGATGGAACCTAACACTGTGACATACAACACTCTGCTCCATTCTCTTTGTATGTATGGGTGTTGGGATGAAGTAGATGAGATGCTCTCCTACATGAATGAAAGCTCAAACCCTCCTACATCCGTAACGTTCAATATTATCATCAACGGTCTGTGCAAGGAGGGTTTGGTTGATCGTGCCATTGACTACTTCCATCAGATGGTTTTACATGGCTGCTATCCTGATATTATTACTTATAACACGTTACTACGTGCACTGTGTAAGGAGGCCATGATAGAGGAAGCTATGGAGATTCTTCGCCGGTTGAAGAATACAAACTGCTCCCCCACCATTATCACTTACAATATTGTGGTTGATGGGTTGGCCAAGCAGGGAATGATGGAGGAGGCTATGGAGGTTTACAGGTATATGATGGAGCATGGTCCTCGTCCTGATGATGTTACATATCGATGTCTTATTTGGGGCTTCTGTCGGGCGGATATGGTTGAAGAAGCTGTGGAACTGCTGAATGTTATAGGTAAGTATAGCAGGCGCAGAGTGAGAGACAACTGTTACCGATTCATAATCCATAGGTTATGCAAGAAGAAGGAAGTGGATGCTGCTGTTGAAGTCGTGGAAATGTTGCTTTCGAGTAGGAAAAAGTGTGATCCCATCTTTTGTGCCACCATTATTCTAGGAATACATGCTGCGGGCATGATTGATGAGGCTACAGAGCTGCGCAAGAAGTTGATAGAGAGGGAGTTACTCACTCTTTAGTCGCGGGTAATGTAGGATAAGAGTTTCGGGCAAGTGAGAGGAGGTGTGCGCGTATGCACATGTTTTGAGTTCTTTTTAGGAAGAGGAAGAGAAGGGCAAGTTTTTAGTTCTTTGTAGGACGAGGAAGAGGAAGAGGAAGAGGAGGGGTCTCGAAGCTAAAGAAACACACTTTCTCAACTCATGATTTTTGAACACTTTTAGAATGATTGTAGATGCACTTTTTGGTACTTCACCTTGTTCTTGCTCTTTTTATGTTTAATATGTGTTCTGCATTAAGATAGAGTTTTAGAGGAAGTTAGCTACCAATTCGAAAATTTCGTCACGGTACTATTCATTATGTAATCTGAACTTATGCACACATAACAATAAAGGCTATTCCAAAATTAGTCTCTCTTTTTTTCCATTTAAATTCTTTATTTCACTATTATGAACCGCAACTTTCAAATGTTGATGACGAGGGTAGCATCCATAAGTTTTTCTTCATTTCCTTGTTCCTTTGTTATTTTGGTGATAAGTACTCGTGAGCAACCCTCGTATGAATGCATTAAGAAAATCTTGTTTGGCAGACTTGATGAAGAAGACCTCATATGCTTAGGCCCGCTCCACCAGTGGGCCACCTTTTGTGTTGAAACACTAACCATTGGATATATTTATTTACCCAGATTTCTTCATTTCCTTAACCTAGTCTATTATAGAGAGAATTGTGAAATTCCCATCTATCAAGAGGTGCTAATATCATAATAATTTGAAAATAAAAGGTTAGAGGCCACTTGATGATGGAGCACCATGAAAGATTATTCATAGCGTCAATTAGTTTTGACAAACAAACCTCTCTATCTCGACAACTTGTAAAGTGATCAATCAAGATAGATTTTGACATCAATGCCATTATCAATAAGGGACTGAACAACTGCTCTTATTTTACCCTCAAACTTATCCCTTTCCCTTGGGGTGTATGAAGCCGTATATACGTCAGCTTCTCTCGCCCTATCGGCCAAAATCTGACCTACTGCCAAACAAGCAGGTATGTCGGACCGTGATCTCAGTGCAGCCTTGATATCTTTCGAGTTTGTACCAGCAACTGCAACCTGCTTGCATGTCACTCTGTGGGTGATTGAAGCAGAGACGAACCGTTTTGAGATGAACACATCCAGAGTAAACGGTTCCATGTAAGCGACAGTGCGTTGTTTGAAGGAGACATGCTTGTTTGGATTCCTTGATTTCTTTTCCTTTTGATAAGTGTATGGCCTGCTATTATCGTCATCAAGAAAATCTTCGACACCAAAAAAGCTTCTTGGCGCCAAAGAAGGCTGCAAGAATATACAGAAGGTAAGAGCAGTGTGTATGTGTTATATGTGTGCGTGTCAGTCTCATTGACGAAGCAAACTGAGTTCCTAAAATTAGAACCCATAACTACTTTATATTCTCATTCTTTTAGCATAGCCAGTTTAAAGAAGTGGAGCTGATTTGTAATGGAAGAAGATAGACAAACAGTGGCGCATGAAAAGTTACAAACTCACCTGACCAGAGTGAAAACCCCGAATATGTGACGATGACCTGAATTCACATCCTCCATCTACAAGAGCCCATAGCTTGCGGCAAGCTAGTCTCAACATACTAATACAGCCAATACAGAATACCAAAAGAGTCAATGAAATTACACTCCCACACCACAAGCACAATATAAAACAGAACAACTCAGTAATGAATAACAATGCATCACCAAATCAACTATTACGAAACAGCAGAATAATACACGCAGAATGAGCAATTTAAGAATCTCCAGAAAATATAGTATATCAGGCTAAATGTGATATGTGAGGGACCAAATTCACCATATTGTTTTCATTGTAGCTAAAATAGGAATTGAAATAAATGTTTTGCATTTCAAAAGAAAGCAAGGTCATCTGAAAGTAGATGATGAAATCAAAAAATTGGAGCTGTCGCAACACCTTTTACATAGAACACAAATGATTTGGCCAATAGCAGCGGATGTTCAGAAATAGAGTGAGTATATCAAGCAGAAATGTTAGGTCGTCTAACCCGTAAGAAAATAGCAGCGAGTGCGTAGCGGCGTCGGCGGCAAGGGCAGTGGGCGGTGGCTAGGGATTTCCTTTCTTTTCTTCTTTCTGAACTGCAATTAGGAATTTAGGATGGAATTGGGGGTAGGGCTAGGCCACTACTAAAATGAGAAATCTCAATTCTGATTTTTCACCACTTTAAAATTAAATAAAGTTACAAATATTTCAATCCAAACTAAAAATTTATAACACTAAAACAGTACAGTTTAAGTTTTTCAATTAGGTCCAATTTGTCCACAAATTTAAATTTAAATTACACTTAGGATTAGTCCAAAAGGTTCAGTAGAAAATGAATTTCGACAATATGAATGTCAACGCTACATCAAAAGTTATATAATAATTTTCTACCTTCTTGAATTAATTTCGTATAATGATGTATCCAAAAAAAATACTCTCTCCGTATATTTAAGCTTGACACCTATTTTTTCGGCACGAAGATTAAGAAAAGTGGTGTTTTTGTATGTAAAATGGTGTAGTCACTTTTCTTGACCAATTTTCTAAGGCAAATTTATTTCTTTTTTTGGCAAATGTCATTACTAAAAATACACTCCAAATAGGAAATTGTGCGAGTAATTTATACATTGTATTTTATTATATATAAATAAATGTGTAAGTAAAAGCAAGTGGCCCAATTTATGGTAAGAAGTTGACTTTTCACTATTTAGTTATGTACGTAATGCTTAGTCATTATATTTCTAATAGTCATAAATAATTTTTTTCATTTAAAAAAAAAAGCTACCAAACTACACTTATGGTCTATATATTTTTTGAAAGCATTATATAAAATAGTACTAGTATCATACTATCTCTATACAAAAAAGTATCATACTATCATGCTTTCTCTGCAGGCAGGAGTAAAATATTTTGTAGTCAGGTATAAATATATTATTATAAGAATTACGGAACATACTATAATGATGATACAAAGAGTGAGCAATTGATAGAAGAATATGAAAATAGAAATACAACACACCTATTTAGTAACCCCCCCTATTCCAAACCGCAGAATAGTGATATTTTGGAAACATAGAAAAATTCATGAACCATAACTCTTGCCTCAATTTTCAATGGCAAGTTTGCAACATGAAATGTTGAAGTTATTAAACATCTTTCAATGAATTATTTATTTCCTTGGCGCATGCCATATCACTGACCTAAAGCTTTGGCGGCTCAAAACTTGGTTTGGGACATAATGTTTCTCAAAGCATCCACGATAGCAAATGTGCAATGTCTAATACATTGATTCCATTGCCCTCCGATTATGATCAATAAACTCAAATAAGAATTAGTATATCATAATTGAATTTAACTACGGACGCATACTACACTTGTATGTACGTAGAACTTTGGCTACATGTCAAGAGTGGCAACAAGCATCCAGATAGTTTAAAATGATATGAATATGATGGTTGAAATAAATTTAACTAAACAGAAGACATAAACAGACAATAAAGAAGTCTGCATTAGAAAAGAGGAGCAGCAACTACAAAAATCACAAAGTAGGTGAAAAATATATCATTTCCACTAATCTATCAACATCCTAATTCAGAATGATACAGCAAAGCTGCAACTGATGATGTTCAATAAAAAAAGGAAAGCACATTCCCATGCTTGGCAGTACTAACACTAATTGCTTCTTCCATGGTCTTCTAACTCATACTACTCCATCATTTTAAGACCGCTTGCTTTTCATTGACAGGTGACTGTCGGATCGTTTCTTTACTAATACTTTGTATTTCCTGATAAACTTAGTCTCAACTTCAGAATTCTACCCATCAGAGCACTCCAGATCCACAAACACCTTTGGATCGGATCCCACGAAGTTAACTTTTCCTAAACCCGACTTTGGTGAAGCACATTTAACTCCAGCTTCCATATTATCAGTTCCCATCCTTGATTTACCAGGGTAGTACAGGTGATCAGGATTCAGAGGTAGGGAAGCAGGATCGAGTTCCAAACTGCCAACCGGCACTCCTTCTCTTTCAGAGCCTGTCATCTTGAAAGAAGGAATACAGTGTGAGAATCTGTACACTTCATTGGGCCTTACCATAAAAGATTCAGTCGCGCTCTGGCTGCTTCTCTGGAAAAGAGACACAAATCCTCTGACTTTATCCAAGTAACAAACTCTCACGCCAGCCACAGCGTCAAAGTCCGATAGCACCTCCACAACTTCGTATTTGTACTCTCTGTGACTTTCAGGCTCGGAGCTCCAGCTCAAATCCCAGTCCTTAAAAAGAGCCCAAACCTCTCCACGTTTAGGATGTATGATTAAAGAACCTCTCTTACCCTTCTCACACTGCACTTGCCGAGCAAATGTAAGACGATTTGATGTTTTTTGAGCTGTGCCAACCTTAAAACTGCCACAACCAACAGGCAACTCCTCATCTATCCATTTCTTGTGAGCATCATCTGCAGGATCAGCTTCTAACCATGTGATACACAACTCAAATGGGGAGAGTTGTACCTTCTTCACCTTTGCATAAAATCTGGGCATGCCATCAACTGAATCATAACAAGCCCAGTACTGATTAACAGCAAAACAGTTGACATCACGATCCTTATCAAAATCATAAAATTCTGGATCATCATATTGACATTCATCCTTATCTGAATCATCACCAGAATATGCACCCCTGTCAGAGTCAGTTTCAGTTCCAAATGCATCAGCACAAATGTCTGGCGTACAACCACCCTCTTCCTTTGTCTTGACTCCCTTGTCACTGTTAGACTTGTTTTCTGTTCCTTCAGGGTAAACATATCCTGTTGCTTTACTCTCAGACTTGGAAAAATCTGCATCAGCATGTGAACCATTTTGATTCTCATATTTCGCAGATTCTCCATCCAAAGAATCATTCTGCATGTTTCCATTATCTTCTTGTAATTTGTTTCCTTGAGTTCTCTTGCCAGATACAGGAAGATCATCATCGTCATCCTCAGCACCTTCATTGTAGGATATGTTTTGCCTTTTCCGAGATGATCTACGTGGAAAATGGACATTAGTAGGTCCAGAATTCAGATTGGTTTCAACCCCACATAAATCTTCTAGATCAGATTCACTGGAGGTGTCATAACTCTCACTAGATTCTGAACCCCTTCTTCTCCCCTTCCTTTTATTTTTCTTGTTGCCTTCTTTTCTATTATTCGGATTAGTATTGGACGTCCCATCTTCCTTCCCACCATACTCGGGATTTATGCCAGGATCTCTCCTTTTGGCCTTCAGGTCCCCACCGACCTTTGCAGCCCTTCCTACCCCCTTATCTTTGAAAATACTTTCTGTCTGAACAGCAGGTTGTGGTCGGACTGTTTGCTTGTTAGCACACCACTGAGATGCCATATGTGATGCCGAAAACCCCTTGCCATTATTAACACCCTTTTTACTTCCACCATGATTTCGTGTTCCGTTCTGAGAACTTCCTGCAGCACATTTGGGTTCCAAGGGAACACCCAAGGGAACACCTTGAGTACCCGATTCATAACCACTAAAAGTCTTTGAGCATTTCTGGCAGCGCAAACTTGCGTTCACAAATTTTCTATCCAACTGGTACTTAAAACAACAAAATGGGCAACTTGTGAAGAACACTTCCTGCCTGACAGAAAAGCTTGACTGTGTAGTTTGATGTTGATTCACACTGCGAAAACCATTGGGAATTTTGACCTCAGCACCATATTGCTTGTTAAATTGAGAAGTTTTATTTGAGTGATGATGTGGAGGAACTACTGGAGCAGATCTAACCATTACTCTGATCTTCTGGTCATATGAATACTTCTGCTTGGGGTCTGAAAGCACAGCATTTGCTTCACAAATCAACTTAAAAGCAGACTCTGCACCAGGAAATCGATTCTTATCTGGATGGAGAAAAAGAGCTAGCCGCCGGTATTGTTTCTTGATGGCCATCTCATCAGCAAACTTTGGAACTTGAAGGACTCCATACCAGTCCTTTTCAGATCCAGGCACTGGTATTTGAGCTGAACAATGAACATCACAGATGCTACGCAGCTGAGAAATATTCTCAAGTTCTGGATAAAGATTCTGTGCCTTCAATACAATTTTTCGAGCCCCTTCAAAATCATTGTTTTTCATTTTCATCTCAGCCAGTTCCCTGGCCCGGATAGCCTCATCTTTGTTGCATTCCATTGATAATATAGAGATAGCAGTGAAGCACCCCAAATAATCTTACAAGGCAAAATGGAAAGTGCTTTTCTTGTTCATACAATATAACTTGAGTGCTTGAACCTGCAACAACATTGACAATCTTTTTGTAAAACAAATACTACACACACACACACACACACGTGTACATAGTTACGGGCAAAGCTCGGTACCAAGGTGTCAAGACACAACTTTGATCAATGACAAAAGGACATAAACAAAAGAAACAAACAGAATTCAACTTCCCAAGACAATAGCAAAAAAAGCGGGAAATCTATTCAATAATTTGGTGCTAGTACAACATTAAGGTTTAAGCTGATTACCTAATATGATCAATGAAACAGCAGTGGTACATTGTCTCAATATAAGGCAGATTCATAGCATTCATGGAACCATCAGTATCAAAGACCCAAACCTGAACCTGGCCAAACAATCAATCCAAAGGATTATTAAAAAAATACAAACATGCGTGTTCTTCTAGAGTTCAATATTCTTCAGATGTAGAATTGAACTAATTTCCCTACTTGTAACTTCGACCACAGGTACAGATATCAAACAATTACGATTATATTCAATCTAAACTCCTATGTATCTTATAAAAACCATAAAGTAAATTGTAACTTGTAACAGATTACACAACCATTATAACTCAAAACTAAAAGGGCAACTCCTTGCAATTTTACGTTGTATACAATAAAAGTTCATAGTATGGGATGACGAACAAGCAAAAGATTTAAGTCTTCACACCTTACACTGTAGGTATATTTCTTTATATACAGTCAGAGCAAAACTAACACCATATCAGTATTGCAGTAAAAATGTTTAATTATGCTCTATGGAAAGAGAGAACCTCCAGTAACAGAACATTGGCATGCGAAATCAACCCAAGTCAAACAAGGAGGTAACCTATCAAAGAGGAATTGCAAAATCAAACAAAACCCTAGCAAGGGAGAAGACCGTGAATATACATACTCATACAACCCCATAGGATTTCAGATATAAACGAGAATAAAAAAACTTCATTCCGGGATGATTTGCAAAGCAACCCAAAAACTATGTACATGCAGATAATCATACATCAGCACTCACCTTTGTCTGTTTCGCGAATTGAAGAGGGGGAAAAGGAGTTTGAAGATGGAGAGAGAAAGGGAGGGAGAGATAAGAAGAAGTTTAAAAGTTTTTGGTGAAGATCGGGAGCAAAACAGAGGGAAAAAATGGAGGGAAATTGAAGAGTGAAAATTTTGGGGAAAGCACAGAAGAGAGAGAGGGGAGAGTGAAGGGACCCTGAATTCTTGTGAAATTTCATTTGCCCCAAAATTTCATGTATTTCTTGGAAGGAGATAGGGGCAAAAATAAGTTTTAACATAATTTCAAAATAAAATGTCAATATGAGAAATATATTATAGAATAATAAGGAACCAATTGATTGGGCTTAGCCCAAGTTTAATTGGATCAAGGCCCAATGACATTGGGTTCTTACTTTTGTTTAATTATCCTTTACATTTTCACTTTTGTAGATTAGTTAAGTTTGAATTCTAGATCTCAACATTCATACGAGGGATATCCACTATTTCTTTTATGGAGGAAAAAAACATAATCATTCAATTAATGCAAAGAATATTCCCAAGGGCTTATAGTTCCTCCATCACATAAAAATATGCATCAAAGTATCGGCATGAGTTTTAAGAAACATAGTATTATTTGTACTGTGAGTTAAAAAAATGCCTCACTTTAGTGTTGTTTGTGGTGTGAGCGGTGAAAGTGCCTCACACTAAGGAAGCATTAACTTTTCAAATAGGCATCGCATCAATTAGGGTTCTTCAGTATACACGAAGGCCATGCATGCCGAAATCACTCCTCAATTAGGGTTCTCCAGTGCTTTTCAATATCTTCTTTACTCACACTAGAACCACGCACGGTAGAATCTTGGCGGCTAGAATCTCGTTGGAGTCTGAAATATGGTTGTCATTTGTAACCATGGATATCAAGCACAGATATCCACATCAAGGTCCGTTGCGAATCCACATCAAGGTCCGTTGCAATTTTGTCCATATCAAAACGCTAGTGTGCCACATAAAGTTCAATTTGGGTGGAAGTAAGCTCCATGATAAAAATTGCTACAACCACTAAGTTCGTGTTTTTGTTGACACTTTTTTAAACTTCGTGTTCAAAAACAAACTTGGTTCAATAACAAACAATTATCACCATAATATATTAGGAGGCATTATAATTGTGAATGAAATATATTACTCCCTCCGTCCCTTAAGAGTAGAGCTGTCAATTTCGGCCCGGCCCGATGGGCCCGCCCGGCCCGCCTGGGGTTTGGACTGGGCTGGGCTGGGCTGAGAAAATGATGACCCGAAAAATTTTGGGCTTTTTTGGCCCGCCCATTCGGGCTTCGGGGCCGACCGGGCTTCGGGCCAAAAAAGCTCGAAGCCCACGGGCTTTTTTGGCCCGCCCAATTTAACTATTATTCAACAATTTTTTATTTTTATTTTTAGTATTAAT
>JAYJMF010344472.1:0-12231 GCA_036873715.1 Salvia sclarea
ATTATTTCCTTTTATGGATGTAGACGCTTGTAATGGGACGCCCAAAATAGAAAGCATAGACGCTTGTAATGGGACGGGGGGAGTAGTAAGTAAAGAAATTGATTGTGCTAGACGTATAAAGTATAAAATTTGGCAAATAATAAAATATTAAAATTCTAGATATTCTTATTTTGGCATCATAAGTCAATCTTAGAATTAAAATTTTAAATGTCATTCTTAATACTTCATCGGTTCCAATTAAATAGGCTAATTGAATTTTTTTAATAAGAAAGAATAAAATTATGTGAATAAACAATTATATTAGTAAATTTACTAATACACCCAAAATCATTCTTTAACCATGAGTTAATGCTAATGTCAATCAAAGAATAAAATAGAGATGTAATAGTAAACGTGTTAAAAAGTCATTACCTTCTATGAAAATCAATCTATATTACACTTGAAAAAATGAGTCTATATAATTGGAAATCTATGTGAAATTTTCATGTAATCCTCACGTTGAACAGTCAACTTTCTATTAATGAGAACAAAAATCTACTTACCTCAAAAGAGAAAAACATATTCTCAGTAGATAGAAAGCTGCATCAATCAGTCAAGTCGCAAAACAATGCACAAGATGAAGATGTATTTTAGTAAATTACTATAAATGTGTATCTTTTATTTCCTTTATTTAGTCTTTGAATCCCTTTTTATTCTTTTAACATAAAAATAAAATATTAATGGCTTTGTCTTTCGCAGGCATTCATTTTTCCAAGAATTAAATAAATCAAAGTGAAATTAAAAAAACCAAATCAATAGTGAACAATAATAAATTTATTCGGACACACGTGGCCAGCCACACGAGGCTATTTTAGTAATTTAAGTTCGAAAATTAACGTGCTAAATGTATTTTATTTTACCATTTTGCACATTTAAAATTTGAACTTCTCTATGCAATTAATCCCTTGCATAGTTTTAATACTATATTAGTATTAATCTTTTTTTTGATAAAAAATATTAATCTTTTTCAAAAAATTTAATAATGAAAAATAAATTTATGTAAAAGATATTTTAAGAATAATATTTAAAATTACTATAATAAAGAGAAAATGTATAAAAATAACCATTTTAAGATAGTAAAAATAAAATTTGGTCTGTTAATATAAAAAGATAAAAAAAAATAGCCTTTTATTTCACGAGTTGCACATGCAAATTCGTGAAATGGTGTTTTTACACTTCATTTCACGAATTCGCCCATACATATTCGTGAAATGTGCGTAAAATTCACCATTTCACGAATTCACATGTGTAAATTCGTGAAATGAGAGGCTATATTTTATCTTTTTATATTTACAGACCAAAATATATTTTTACTATCTTAAAATGATTATTTTAATAATTACCTCTTACTATAAACGTGTATTATCTTTTATTTCCTATATTTAGTCTTTGAATCCCTTTGTATTCTTTTAACATAAAAATAAAATATTAATGGCTTTGTCATTTTTCGAAGAATTAAATAAATGAAAGTGAAATTCAAAAAAACGAAACGAGTAGTGGAAAAGGGGAAGTTATTGCCCATATAAATAACCCCTTCCGTCTCTGGCGCTCATTCATTTCAATTTCTCACTCTCTCTCTCTCTCTCTCTCTCTCTCAACCAACGCTAACAAAGTGAAGTGAAGCAAATCACACACTCTGCGCGCACCTCAATCAGTCAATTCCTCGCCGGAAATGATGGTGCTGAGACACGGCGGAGGAGGTAGCGGCGGATTTCTGGCTGGGAAGCAAGTTGTGCCGCTGAACTACGAAGCCGAGGTCTCGCAGCGCCTTCTAGAAGCCTCGCTTTGCGGCGATCTCAAATCGGCACACGAATGCCTCGCCGATCCGTTCGTTGACGTCAACTACGTCGGCGCTGTTTGCTTGAAGATTAGGAAGACCGCCGTTGTTTTGCGCGAGGAATCGCCCAGCGAAGTGCGCGTCTACTACGAGGAATTCCGAACTGATGCTACCGCCTTGTTTGTTGCTGTTACTAATGGAAACCTAGCCTTAGTCAGGAAATTGCTGGTATATTCTCTCTCTACTTCAGCTTGAGTTTTATTTTGGTAAATTTTCACATTTTAAGGTGTTCGCCTGTTTTAGCTTGTGGATTTTGTTACCTAAAAAAACGTTGCTCGTCGCTGCAATCTCAAATTTTAATAAGGAAAAAACGCCTCTGCTTGCTTCTCCTTTTTCTTCTAAAAAAAAAAAATCAATCTATCTGCGGATTTGCATCGCGAATCCTTGCCTAATTAAGGCTTTTGCGTTACTAGAATCTCGAATTTTTCTTTTGGTTGAATTCAAAATTTAAAAGTTGATGTGCTGGATTGCTGGTGCTGTTATTTATCTCTGTCTTATTCAATGTCGACAGTAGCTTTGGCATTAGATGTTGCTTTGACCTCGTTGTCAATTTTATAACGTATGGACAGTTTAATTACCAAGTTTGACCCTCGTTTCAATTACAACTGCCTTTTCTTTATTTAGAGTAGAGTGTAACCTATCCTGAATCCCCTTCTTAAAATGAATTGCTCATTTATTAAACTTGGCTATGTATGTGGTTGGGGTTATTTTAGACCTTCCTAGTGGGTTCACTAATCACTAATCAGGCTTTGTGATCTCAGTCTCTTATTTAAGTTTATTACAGTGGTTATTAAATAATTTACATTTCTTGACGTGCATATAGCATATTATGGGACTACCACATAAATTATTCACCGTCATCGTGACTATTTTTGGCTCATTGTATGTGTTATCTATACTACTCTACTCCTAATGCATCTCATCGCATTTTTAGCACTATTTAATTAGGGAAATTTGTTTGTTTCCTGCGTGAGTGACTGTGATGTGTGACTGTGTGAGAGCAAGCAGGTGGGGCCAGCACTTAATAATTCTCTGTATTTGTTGTCTGAGGTGACAAAGTATATACATAAGTACATTGCTCAAATTTATCTTTTCCGTCTGACATATCATGTACTATATCTGAAGATGGTGGTGCCGTATCTCATTGTCTGCTTGAACCACGAGGTTGTGTTGCTGTTTATAGTTTTATACTTTTTGTCTCAATTCTTATGGGCCAACATTTCTTTACGCTGTTACTAACTTTTTTTTACAGAACTGATATTTTATTTGAATTTTGAAGTATCAGTTGCTTTTATATCTGCAATGGCTCACTATAACCTTTTCTGAAATCGCAGAGTGTTGGAGCTGATGTAAATCTAAAACTGTTTAGAGGCTATGCAACGGCAGCAGCTGCTAGAGAGGGCCATTACGAAATCCTAGAGATCCTTCTCAAAGCTGGGGCATCTCAACCAGCTTGTGAAGAAGCACTTTTAGTGGTTGCCAGCCATGGACACTCTCAGTTGGTGGAGCTACTAATGGCATCTGATCTTATCAGGCCGCACGTTGCTGTTCACGCTCTAGTTACTGCATGCTGTAGAGGCTTTGTTGAGGTGGTTGATACCCTCGTCAAGGTATAGCATACACCAATTTGTATAGGCAACATGTCTTTGTTATTTGGTAGGAGGAAACTATGAGCATTATCAGGTTAAAAGAATTATAATAGTTGTTTATATGACCAGGTATACTGAATTACTTAAAATGATATGGATGGCATGTTAGTTGAGAATGTTTTGCAGCTCATCGTAGAGATCTTTGTTCATATCCCATTTTATAATCTCGCTAATTTAGCTGTTACTTGATGGCAGTGTGGAGTGGATGCCAATGCAACTGACCGTGTTTTGCTTCAATCTTGTAAGCCTTCTCTGCATACAAATGCCGATTGCACTGCACTTGTGGCTGCCATTGTCAGTAGGCAGATATCCGTGGTCCGACTACTACTGAAGGTAACGAAATGAATGCTTATTTTGCTTCCTTCCAAAGCCCTCTCTTGTCTTCTCCATCTTTTCAACAAAATAACAAAATTGGACCATCGCCTTTGTATATTTTGAATTAGGTTGATTTCTTGTTGTTTTCATTAACCTTACTTTGCTATTCTTTCTTGACAAAAAGGCTGGTGCCAGAACCGATGTGAAAGTGCACCTTGGAGCATGGTCATGGGATTTGGCTTCTGGTGAGGAGTTTCGGGTTGGTGCAGGACTCGCTGAGCCTTATCCAATCACTTGGTGCGCTGTCGAATATTTTGAAGCAACGGGTTCTATTCTGAAGATGCTCCTTCAGTGCATCTCCCCCGATGCTCCTCATTTAGGAAGAACTCTTCTCCACCACGCCATTCTATGCGACAACAAAGAGGCTGTGGACGTACTTGTAAAATGTGGCGCATGCACCGAGACATCAGTCATGACCACACAGCAAACTCAGTTTCGTCCTATACATATGGCTGCTCGTCTTGGAATTTCAACGGTTCTTCGTACTTTGATTGATTCGGGTAGTGATGTGAACTCCAGAACAGAGTCTGGTGAGACAGCGATAATGATCTGCGTGAGATATAAGCAGGAAGAATGCCTGCGAGCATTGGCCAAGGCAGGTGCCGACCTTGGCTTGGTTAACTTGGGAGGCCAATCAGCAGTTTCCCTTGCTCATTCAAATCGATGGTATGTCAATTTCCAACAAGTACTGCTCAGTTTAATACGCGACGGAACTATGCCTGCCTCCACCAACAAGTCTGTTTTCTCGCCCTTGTTATTCGTGGCTGGATCTGGCGATGTTGTTAGCTTGAAAGCTGTGATGGGAGAGGCAGATATCGAGATAGACGAGCAGGACGACAGAGGCTTCTCCGCAGTCATGATTGCTGCAGCGGAGGGGCACGTTGATGCTTTCCGCCTGCTCGTATATGCTGGAGCCGACGTGAAGCTGTGCAATAAATCCGGGGGGACAGCCATCACACTCTCCAAACTCAGCAAGAACAGCGATCTATTCGAGAAGGTGATGCTCGAGTTCGCTCTGGAGAAGGGAAACCGCATAGCCGGAGGATTCTACGCCCTGCACTACGCTGCTCGACGAGGAGACTTGGACGCAGTCAGGCTGTTAGCAAGCAAGGGGTACGACATCAACGCCGCTGACGGGGAAGGCCACACGCCGCTCATGCTGGCAGCAAGGGAGGGCAACGCCAAAATGTGCCGGCTCCTCATCACCTCAGGAGCAGATTTCAGCACGGAGAACTCCAAGGGCGAGAGCGCCCTGTCAATCGCTAGGAAACACGGGAAGAAGAACGAAGCAGAGGAGGCGATCCTGGACGCGCTTGCATGTAAGGTGGTGACGGAGGGGTCCCGGCTGCGCAAACACACCAAGGGAGGCAAGGGAGCGCCACACACGAAGGCCGTTGCAATGGTACGAGCAACGGGAGTCCTACGGTGGGGGAAGTCGAGCTGCAGGAACGTGATCTGCCGGGAGGCGGAAGTCGGGGGGAGTATGAGCTTCCGGAGGAATAGGCGGAGGAAGGGAGACGGCGACGAAGCCGGGGTGTTTCGGGTTACGACGACGAGGAATAAGGAGGTGCATTTTGTGTGTGAAGGAGGGTTGGAGGTGGCGGAGCTGTGGGTGCGTGGGATTAGGCTGCTGTCTATTTAGGAATTGTTTGTGTACAGTAAATTAAGTTATGTTAGCAGCAGTAATATATACTTCATCTCGAAGTATTTCCAACTGGGAAACGAGTTAGTATTTTTTCTCTTTCATTGTGTAGAGGAGAGGAGGCTGCATTTGTATATTCTCTTTTTTTTTTTTTTTTTTTTTTTTTAAATGTGAATTCAGTTGGGAGAGTTATTCTAGTTGTTAAGATTTTGGGATTACACCTAAGTTTTCAGCAATTAACTAAACAATTTTACATGATGTAACTAGAAACCAACATAAGATTACTAAGATTACTGGGTGGGGATCAGTTAGAAATCCTTTCCATTCTGTTAACTAGAAACCAACATAAGATTACTAATCAAAAAACATTTTTTTTATGTGTTAAAAAGCATTGGAATAGTAAAATCATTATTTAACACAAAAAATATTATAATACAAATAAAACATTATCTTGTTAGTAAAAATAATATGTCAGATTTGATAGATCAATTTGAATCATTCATTAATTAAGATCAACGAACATGATAAGTTATAAATTAACAGAATGAGGAGAATTTTTATTTAATCCCATCCCAGTATCTAACTTAAATTTTTCCATCACTTTTAACAGAAGAGAGGCCACTTGATTGACTGAATTCCATGAACTTAAGTATTTGTGTTTTTTTTAAATCCAATTTTTTGACATGACAGTAAGTATTTATTTCTCTATCCTATCTACATAATTTATAATCCAATTCAATTTCGTCATTTATTGTTCCTATTCGTACTTTTTTAATTGAACCTTTTAATTTTTTTTTTCTATTATATCTACACAATTGTTAATATAATTTGCATTTCACTAAAAAGCTATCAAGAAAAAAAGTTGAGTATCAATAATTATGTTTTTATTAACTAAAAACACAATTTAACTCCATGTGTAAGACCTCTTTCATTCTTTATCTCCAATTTGTTGGAAAATAAAACCCACACCTTTTCATATTCTTTACTAGATTGACTCTCTCTTCTAGTCTCCATCTTCATCTTCTACCATTCTTGCATGTACAAGATTTAGTTTGATTTATCCATTTTTCTCTTTTGAAGGTGTAGACCAGAAGAAATGGAGGATGTCCCTGCTTTGCTGGAATCATGCAATAGAAGAAGAAGCTATATCACTAAAAGTAAAATTAAATTAAAATTGCTTATTTTTATTCATCTTCAATTCGTTCAATGTATACGAAATTAGCAAAGGAGATGCAGATTTTTGGTTTAATTTCCCTCGCCTTGCTCTAATTATCACATTAATTGTGTTTAAGCGTTAATTTGAAGAGTTAGTTGTGAATGCTTTTGCTTTTACCTTTTGCCATTTGCAGCTTATACAAGGCATCATTGGCGAGGCAAGACAAAACCAAGAAATGGAAATGGTAATTAAGTTACACAAACTGAATTTAATTTACATGTATAATTAGTCCAAATTTGATGATGTTCCTAGATAGTGACTCCAAAATTATGCTCTAAATGTCACGTTTTTATATAAAAATGATGAAATACTTATAGTAGACTACCAATTCTCCTTTAGTATGTATGCATGATCATTCTATTTTTCTGCATAAATTATCGCAATTCAAAATGTTTTCTAGCTAGTTTCTGTTAGAATTAGTTGTATTTGTTAGTTTGTGATGGTGTTTCTTCAACTATAGTCTCATATACTTGTTGAAGAAATGACAGCATGCAGTTTTGTTGCTTTAATTTCTAGAGCAAGAAGAAGAAACTTGTCTAGAAAATCATTCAGCAAGTGTGAGTGAGAAAGGTGATGCCAACAACCTCTCCGACTCCGAGGGCGGCTTGCTTTCACCATTTGCTCCATTCGGACGCATAAAACTTTGGGACGACGACGTTCCTGCTCCAGCAACACCGGATATCATTGCTAGAAAGCATACGGGTTCTGAAAAAAGAACATGTTGTAGATCATTGAAGTTTGACACGAGCGATCTTAAGAGAAGAGCTCGAGATGATTCAGTGTTTGAGGATTGCCAAGTTGAGGTGGAAACGGCTGGTCAGCCTCGGGCTCTGCTCGTGTATCGAAAGAGAAAGAAGGTCAAATATGAGGTTGAAGAAAAAATGGATTGGAAGGAGGGCGAGAAGGAATCATTTGATAGACAGATTGATTTGTTTATGACACGCATGCGCGACATCCAAGGTGCTTATTCATTTCATCCTTTTGATTATTTTTATTTGTGTAGTGAAAACAGAGAAGCATGTCTTGCTTTGCTTGAAATCTTGCAGGTGAAAGAGAATTCTCCCAGTGGAAAGGCTCGGTGATGGACTCCATTGTAGGAGCATATCTCGCACAAAACGTGAATGATGTTCTTTCAAGGTCGACTGCAAAACCCCCACGTTTTTTTGATCTTCTTTCGTTCTTCAAAGTTGTACACATTTTATGCAGCTCCGCCTTTATGTCGCTAGCTGCTATGTTTCCAAGAGAAGCAGTTGGAATCAGCTCTCCTGTTGAAGCTATGCAGAAGGGGAAACGTCGAAGGAAACAGAGATATTCCAAGACTCGGAACTCCACAATTCAAAGAACCAAGACCAAGCATGATCCTTTGCTCTTGAATGTGTTGAAGGACTTCTACTCAAAATATCACACGAAGAAGAAAACATTCGAAACGGCTGAGACTATAGACTGGGACTCGGTTAGGAGGGCCAGAGCCAAAGACATATCCAAAGCCATCCAAATAAGAGGGATGAGCACAAACTTATCTGAAAGAATAAAGGTTTGTGTTTGTCATTAACATAGGATGGCTGATTCGAAGTTGGTACAATTGAGAATTTATATTTCTTAATTTCTGCAGGGTTGCCTCAAGCAATTGGTTAAAAACTTCGGAAACACTGATATGGAGTGGATACGAGATGTTCCGCCTCATAAAGCAAAGTAAGCTTACTATTTTCCCTTTACTTAGAATATTCGAATAGCACAAATGTTGAACCAAGATAGGTTCTTATAATCCGAATCTCCCGTTGTAGAGAGTACTTGATGAGCATATACGGCTTGGGATTGAAAAGTGTGGAGTGCATACGCTTGTTGACACTCCGACAGAAAGCATTCCCGGTAAGATTCTATTTGCAGCATGCCGTATCCACTTTGGTGATCATAAACTAGTTCTTTCTCGATTAGATTGACACAAATGCTGGGCGAGTGGCCATACGTCTAGGATGGGTTACCCTAAAGCAACTTCGAGAGAGAGAACAATTCGATCATCTTAATGAGTATGATTAATATATGCACACTACCTGTCACAGTTCCATCGTTTTTTCTTTCACTCAGTGTTGATTAGTAGTATTATTTAGGTATCACAGAAAAATGAACTCCGTACAGAAGTGTCTTTGGCCACGTCTATCTCATCTCGAGTGGTCAATACAGTAAGAACGTGCAACCAGCTCGATATGTTTACCCTAAAATGTTCTTTGTTTAGTGTTGAGCACCGACCATTTTTTTTTCTAAGATCGTACCTGATGTTATGTGATGCAGATATGAACTACACTGCCATATGATCACTTTTGGCAAGGTATTTTAGAGATAAACACGTGCTCAGAATCGAAGTTTAGCAATTTTGGGTTTCGAAAAATTTGATATAAAGTATCATCATTATATTTCTTACAGGTATTTTGTACAGAGAAAGACCCAAATTGCTACGAGTGCCCGATGAAAGCAGAATGCAGTCACTTTGCCTCCGTTGAAGCAAGGTTTACTCGCATAAACCAATATAGTTTGTATAGTGAAATCAACAGAATAAGTAACTAATTATACCATGATGCTTTTACTGAATGTAGTGCTCAAGCAGAATTAACGGGGCTTGCGGGAATGGACATAGAAGATTATGGTCTTGTAAGATATCGAACTAGGTTTTATACCTCGAAAAGGGCATCCATATCGGTAGTCAGGAAAAGGAAAAGAATAACCTCTTTGAGAACAGAACATCAAGTGTAAGTCTGCACAAATCATTTCACGGATACGAGCTATCGTCACAAAGGTCTACTTGATGAATGTGTTTTTCCTTTGATGACTATTGATCACAGATATGTGCTTCCAAACGGTCACGATCTTTTGTCGACCGAGGTAGTTGCTTTGAATGTGGATGCTGTTAACTTTAACAGTATATGGTATTCTATTTAAGAAGGCTGCTAACGACGAGCCTCCCTTCTGCAGCTAGAGTCGAGAGAGCGTGATGAATCATGTCCGTACTATCTACTTGCGATATGGACCCCAGGTAAACGATTATAGTCATGACTTATATAATTTAGGTACAATTATCATAACACGATTTATTCTCTGGTTCAGAAAGTCTTGAGAAGGACGAGTCTATACCCGAGGAAGATGCAGTATATGGGACATTTCTGGTTAGAGATATCTATAAATTTGAACTTTTCAAATATACCTAAATACATAAATTTAACATTGCAACTATACATGTTCAGATACCTGCCCGGACCGCAACTGGAGGAACGTTTCCACTGAATGGAACATTTTTCCAAGCTAATGAGGTGATTGATCTACTTATTCATCGTCTAATGGAACTGCGTAATGCCGTATTTTGCTTTCCTTTTTTTTCAAAGAAAAGCTTAGTCCTCTTTTAGTTACATGCCAAGCAAGCTGTTCTCTTCATGAGCAGGTTTTTGCTGATCATAAGTCTAGCGACGTTCCATTTAGAGTTCCAAGGGCATCGGTAACGAATCTTTTGTCGACAACTTTATATTGTGGGACCAACATGTCATCAATATGCAAAGGTTAGAATACCTAATTGATGTGTTGAAAGTTTATCTATATAGCATTGGCCTTATTTTATTTTGAATGCAGGCATGACATGTGTTGAAGTCCAGAAATGCTTCAAGAGAGGTACGTACGCGTACGACGACTTCAAAATGATTTCTTACCTAAAACTATAGAAAATGGATGGTAATAACTATCATGAAACAGGATTTGTATGTCTCCGGGGGCTTGATTTGAAGACGGGGGAACCAAAACCTCTCGCGCGAAGATTCCATAATAGAGCTAGGCCTAGGAAGGCAAGGAAAACCAAGAAGCCCCAAAAATGATACCTAAGTAACTTGGAAAGGTAAATAGTCATGTCCATTTACAGCTTATTTATTTTACTCTTTTGAGGCAAGAGAAAATGGCCCTATTTTGCTTATACACCTTTGGTTGCTTGTATATTTTGCTTGCTTGCTTTTTGTAGTTAGATTTGTATTATCCTAATTTAGATATACTTGATTTTTGGTCTCAATGCAACAACATTGGACATTTCTTATGTTCATGTTTTGTCAGTACTAGCCAAGTAATTATAGCTTTATGTCGCCAATTACACTCAAATCTTAAATTACATTGATTGAATTCTTTATCTTCTTCACATCATGAAATTATAAAGAGAAAATGTCGTATTTCATGTTATATATATCCCCAAACAATATATTTCAGCTAGTATTATTGAATTTTGTTTTGTATATGCCATGCCCTATAATTCCAACTTATGGATGGTGCTTACAATGGCCCTATTTGGCCAAATGTTTTGAAAATCGGACCAGATAGTGAACCGGTCACTTTACTGGGTCACTGGTTTGACCGGTCAAACCGTTTCGGAAAAATTGGATATTCATAAATGATTTTTTTAATATACATATAATGTGTATGCAGTAAAATATATACGTACTTGAATAAATTATTAACATGATAAAAATTCTATATATCGTACGTAACAAATAATAGTTAATAATAAATTTACTAAATACTTGTCCACCATCATGAATAAATCTAAGTATATTTACATAAAAATAAGAAATAAAAATATAATCAATAATAAATCTGGATCAAGTTCTACCCTTTTAATTTTACATCTAAATCACCATTTTCAATTAAAATTATATAAAAATATTATTTGAGAAAAGTAACTCCAAAGTTATTATTTACAAATAAAATAATAATATTATTTAATGTTTAAACAAAATAATCAAACAAGAAGAATCAATTCTCTTACTTAGTGCAATTGGTTACATAATTAGTCTAATTATTTTAAGAGGTTTCAAGTTTAAATCTAATTAACAACATTTTATTCAAAATTTTAAAATTTAGATTTCAAACCGATTCATCGGATCACCGGTTTTTATCGGTTCGCATTGGTTTTTTAGAATTGTTCAAAATATGTGTAACCGGACCGGTTCGACCGGCCGGTCCGGTCCAATTTTTAGAACATTGATTTGGCGCACTGTGGCTGTAGTAAAGTTTTTTGGTTTCCCATTTTTCCCCTTGAGGTGACTATCGCTTGGAGGTGAAGCGTCTTCCCAACTTCGTCGTCATAATAGTAGTAAAGTTTTAAGGTACAAACTGGACAAACTTCGGTGGACTTGGGTGGAAAAAAGTTGGATGTTGTAACTTGTAATTGACAAAAAATAAAATAAAAAAGGTTAAAAGGTGGTGTTATGATCACAACATCTCAAAAGTGATGTGAAAATTATAAATTAATTTGAGTGGCATTGAAATTGACCTAGCTAACGTGATGAAGATCTTTATGTTTATAGTAATTGATAGCCTCTAATTTACAAATATACATAGCTAAGTTAATATATAAGTGTAAGTGTAAATTTTTCGATTTTTATCCTATTTTTTCTATAAGGCTCCGTTCTCTTTGATGGATAAATTATCATGGGAAAATGAGGGAAAA
>JAYJMF010344483.1:0-12231 GCA_036873715.1 Salvia sclarea
ATTCTTATTATTATTATTATTATTATTATTATTATTATTATTATTATTATTATTATTATTATTATTAGGTTGTACTTTGTAATTAAAACAGCGAGATATTATTACATATTATACACAAATTTTAGGTTAATGATAATTTGACCCACTAGATTAATTTGAGCATATTAATCCACATGTTAGAGGTGCGATGCAGGGGCGGCTCTGAGGGGTGTGTTGGTTGGGCGACCGCACAGGGCCACCAGTGAACGAGGCACCCCAAAAGTATTTAAGTCTATATATTCGTCTATGTATTTTTATTTACTACTAATGTCATATATAATGTCGTAGCGCGTTTGGTAAAGGCCGTGTCTGTTATATGTTTGTTGTGTGTTTGATCCCTGACCTTGTGTAGTTTTTTAGCTTATTTGTGAGTTCTAGTGATTTAAGAGCTTTTTTTGTGTATTTTTATTCTTCTTTCTAGTTAATATTCAGGAGCTTTTTTTATTAAATATGGTCTTTGAATATTTAATATTCTTATTTATAATATTCTCTTCATAAAAAATGATTCACATTTTTCTGCCCATTATTAAAATTCTTCTATTTTTCCTAATAAGAAATAAGCATTCTTCTCTCTTGAATATCTTTTATCTCATTGAGATCAATAATTTTTTTTATTTTTTTTTTACGTAAATACCTTTTCATAAGTTTATAATTTTTAGTTTCTTAAAAACTCATTAAAAGGGCTAACTTTTAAAATTTGCACCGGCACCATTTTTCCTAGCCTCGCCCCCGGTGCGATGCACCGTCCTGTGTGCTAGTTAATTGTAAAGATGTCATAACCCAATAGAAAATCTAAAACATGAATAAAATAAGACCGATTTACAAACAAGGATTGGCCAACGCTTAAGAGAAGACTTTTGTGTATGTTTTTATTCTAATCCTAATTAAGAGAGATAAAATAATGCAGTTACCTCATAAATCTTTTTCCTTAAAATGCTGTTCATTTTTATCCTTAAATGCCGTGTATTATGAAGGCGCACACGCTGCGTTTGTTTTACAAAAGTTAAAATTGAAATAAATAAACTTAATTACTCCCACCGTTTCACTACAAATGGCACAATACTTTTTGCACATATCTATTCAATAGTTGAACTAAATCAACCCATTTATGGAGTGTGCCATTTGAAGTAAGACAACCCAATAAGAAAGTTGTGTCATTTGAAAAGAGACAGAGAGAGTATGTTGGAAGTCTTTTTTCAACAGACTATATATATGCCTTAAAAGTATATAGCACACTCATTTTATTTTTTCCATTAAACTTCATAAATTCAGCTATGGAGTTTTTGTGCTTAATGTTGATATCTCAACATTCAGTTAGTTGGATAAATAGTCATGACTTAAAGGTTTTGCCATGTCAATTATTTGTATATAGGAAGAGAAATATAAGCATGCTTACCAGATCTGACATATGGATCTATGAAAAACATAACAATATTGTTTAGCCAAAGATCTTCCACCCTTGCATATTCATAGCTGGTTAAAAAGTTTAATAAAGAAGAAATACCCTTTTTGTTCTATTACCCACTTAACTTTGAGATGTGTGTAGGTTGATTTACTAATTTCACTATATCTAATAAATGAAATGAAGATATGCCATTAATGTAATTTCAATTCAAGGAAAAGAGAAAATTAGAAATACAGCAAAAGTGAACTACAATAAAAGGAATCATACCTCCACAACTCATCTGCAACATCCTCGGATCTTTAATTTCTACATATGGTTTCTGCTTAACACGATTAAAATCTTCATCAAGCAGAAAGGCAAGCAGCTCCTGCGAAAATGTTATATATCATCCATCTCACGCTGAACAACACGACAAAATCAGGAATAGAGGCTCCTAATTTAGTTCCTTGTATTGTCACTGTACATCACAATTCCGCATATTTCATGTCGAACCATTTGTTTATAAAATTCTGCAAGAATTAGCGGATTAAAATAAAAAATGTGAAATCACAACATATCAAGAGGCAAGCTAAAATTGTTAGTTCATGTTCATATCATGTAATCTAACTCAATATTCTTTAAGCACAAAAAATTTCATGTAGATGTAGAAGTAGATGTACCTCCTCTTGCTGCGGGCTTCAAACCATCTTCCATATCTCCATATGTAGAAGTAGATGTACTTCGCTGGCAAATGGGGTTATAACCAGTTGAATTCCCATTAGACATAGTTGAAGGTTCCACTACACTACAAGAAAAATTGAAATTAGCAACGGATAATTCTGTAGCTAAATGTGAAAATTCTGTTGCTAATGACGATTAGCTACGAATTGGCAACGGAAATCAGCAGTTTCTATATCGACGGTCGCTGAATTTTAGCAACGGAAATATATCCGTATCCGTTGCAAAAGTGACTCCGCCTCGATTTTAGCAACGGACTAGTAACGGAATATTCCGTTGCTAATTGGCAACATGCTTGTTCCCTCTCTAATCCGTTGCTAAATTAGGGCTGAAATGCATTTATAATCCGTTGCTATTTCGTTTCTAATTTTGCTACTAATCTTGTGTGTTTCTAATCCGTATCTAAATTATGGATACCCGTGTGCTTCTAATCCGTTGCTAAATTGGTAATATTATATATGTGAAAACTTGTACTCCCTCCCTCATTAAAGATGACCCCAATTTCTTAGGCACGGAAATTAAAAAAAAGGCTTTTGTAAAGTATAAAATATTAAGGGTCCACCTACTTTTTGAATTTTATGTGTTAAATTTTTGCTTTTTTTGGAAAGGAACCATCTGTTATAGACAGCCCAAAAAGAAAATATGGTCATCTTTAACGGGACGGAGGGAGTATAATTTAGTATAGTATCTAGCACAAAAATAATCAAAGCTTATTATAACAAACCAAACATCATCCAAGACAAATTACAAAACGAATTATTAGAGTTTAATGCTAGATATGTCTCTACCAAATAAATACATAACTAAGAAAGTGGTGTTCGAGTGTCATTCCTCGATTGTGCTAGCAGATCACGCTTCTCCTGCTCCAATAACAGATCACGCTCCAATGTTATAACTCTATATGTTGTTCATGCAATGAAAAATTCAGTAAATAACTAAATATTACCACTGATGCAGTAATTAGAGTAAAGCATACTCATCTATCAATAATTTGCCTAATAAACACAATGATAGCAGTACATGGTTTAGCTTTAGCATGAATATAAAATTTTCAAAATATCAAGACATGAATGCGCATAACAAGAAAGAACGTTACTCTCTTGTAATGTCTCCACATTGCACTTGAACTTCTCAGCGACTCTATAACCTAATACACAATATAAGGATTAAGGAATGTTAACTGCAATATAAGAGAAACGAGAACATAAGAAGCTGTGAAATAGATCAACGCCAGTGAACTTGTCCCTCCGTTTTACTTTAGGAAAGAGAGGCCGTGCTCCCTGCACGTAGAAACCAGTTCCTCTATGATAATACCAAAATCACGAACTCGAATTGGACTTGGTGATGACTTTACAAATCCATTAAAACACAGAAACAACATATCTCGAACCAAAATAATGGAAATAGTCTAGATATTCTTAAGCAAAATAGTCTAGTATTAAATAATTCTTACAAAAAAGTCCTGAGAAGAGAGCTGTACTTTACTCTGCATTTCCAGTGTACAAAAGCATTGGCACAAACTAAGTTATACTCCAAAAAGGTAAAATTATGCATTTACTCCAATTTGTATCCTTGTACATGCTGAAAAGTTATGGGATGAATGCAAGTAAGTCTATTGACTAACAATACAAAAACCAACAAAAATAAAAATAAAAATCAAATAGAAAATCGAGCAGCAGGGAAAGGATGAAAAGTTCAGAATTAGAAAGATACCTAGTTGCGGCCTTGTCTCAGATTGCATTATGAGAAATCTGCTTGTTATCCTTGTCTTTATTAATTGGTATATATGTGCATGCTTTCAGAGGCAATAAACATTGTAACCCCAATAGTTTAGTTAAACTAGAAAATGAAAATCGGGACAACTACAGTAGTGCTTGTGCTCTAGACAATACTCGAGTGCAAATCAAATTCAGCATTTTTCTCTATTAGGTAAATAGCAACATCAACATTAATGAGTTATATACTTAATTAATCAACCTAAAGAATGATACTTTAATTATATTGAGTGGTCTGTCAGATTCACACTTTAACTGTCTACACCATCTCATTATTATCCTTGAAACAGAGCAACATTAAGACAAAAAGATTGTTCACTTTGATTATAGACATAAATAAAAGGTACACAACAGGCATTCCAAGCGTGTTGTCCCACAGTTTTAGCCAAACAATTCATAATACTTGTGATCTATATCCATCCTATCAGTATAACTCTTTAAACGAAACAGATAACGAAACAAGGCAAAAACATACATTCCGTTGCTCTGCATCTTGTGGAGGTGGAGAGAACAACACAGAAAACTGCATATTTGAGGAAAATATGGGATTCCTATGTAGTGGACAGAATAATATTTGAGAAAATTATAAAAAATAAGAGAAAATGCATTTGAGATTGTGTGAGTACCAGTAACTAAATATACGAACTTGTGTAATAGTCACACGAACTTGTGAGTACCAGTAACTAAATATACGAAGGAGATCTGCATGAAAGAGAAAAAGGAAGAAGAGGTGAAAGTTAACATAACTTCATGTTTCATCATTCTATTAAAGTAGACAACTATTAGCATTTACTACTCTGGCTAATCCAATACATGAAGCAACTCCATCCACTGCACTTGATTAGCTACTTCTCTTCGAAAAGGGACTTACCAATAGCTTGTCTAATGAAAGTGTCAAGGAAATGATTCCCTTCTTCTGATTTCATTGCATTGAGAACAGCTTATCAACAGACATCTAGAGAAGGGAATGACACTGCAAAAAAAGCTAATAATATGAATAGAACTTTCTGAACTAACTGAAGAGTGCAACTTACATGAGAGTCGGGCCGAAATTCAGAAAGAGTTGGACAAAAATTATGCTCCTCTGACAACAGCGGTCCTTGGTTTCAAATTATGCTTTTCCTCTACAACCAAAAAGAAACATGAAAACATAAGTAGTAAATGTATATCAGCAAATATGTGACAACGCTATTCATTGCTCTCTAAATTGAAGTTTTGCAGCCTAAATTAACTAACGAAAGAATCCAAAATCATCAGATGTATATCAGCAAATACGTGACAACGCTATTTTCGTGGTCGCCTCCAAATCGTAACACATATACGAACAACTCTTAGTGTATGAGTTCTACCTCATAACATAAATTCATCATCATATATATATTCCAGGAGTAACTTCAATTACTTTATACTAGTAAAATTATCATCACGTTTGAATTTACTGGATTGATGCTTTGAGATTAGGGCTTGCAAAATTAGTAAGTAAAAAGGAAAAGAGTAACATAGAGTGAGTGAGTGAGTGAGTGAGTGAGAGAGAGAATAGAAACACACCTGCAAAAGTATGCGCTCTGGTCTCCGGTGAACCGAAGCCGACGGCGGCTTCGGGAGAAGCTTCGCGAAGAGAGAGAGAGAGGATAATAGAAAGGGAAAGGGAGAAAGATACATAGAGAGATAGAGGGAGAAGAGATAGAGAGACACGAGAGATGGCGGCGGCGGCGAGAATTGAAGGGAGACGGCGCCGGCGCTCGGCGTAGAAATAGAATTGGGAATTTGTCCTCTCAAATAAAATAAAAAAAAATTAAGAATTTGGGGTAAATAAATTTAAGATGTAATTTTAATTTAATTTAATAATAAAAAGGATTAGCAACAGATTTATCGGTTGTTAAAATATAATAAATAAAATAAAAACAAAAATGTATTATAGCAACGGATAAAAATCGGTCAGTAAATATCCATTTCAATTCCGTCGCTAAATCCGTTGCTAAATGAACCAAAGATAAATTGTTGCTAAACTGTTACTAAACCGTTGCTAATAAGAAACGGATTTTTGTCTATAGCTAATTCCGTTGTTAATTTGACTATATTCTTGTAGTGCTGGAACCAATGCTAAGCTATTCTCACTTGATGATATCTAACAATTTGTTAGGAACATGAATTAATCAATAATAATAATAATAATCCAACAACCCTAATTATCAACTTTTTATACTAACAAGAGTCCTACCAACAATAGAATTCAGCGACTCAAATCCGGAACTAAGAAAATAAATAACAAGAACAAACAAACCAGGCCCAATGGCCTAAGCCCGCCCGGTCGACGATAAACTTGAAGAGGCCGAGGCCTAGCCTGCTCAACCAACTCGACCCCCTCTCCATCTTGCTCTCTAACAATCTTCTACTGTATTTGATGATAATACAGATTGAGATTCAACAGCTAGTACGGGTTGTAAGAACAATCAAGAAGGATATTGGAACAACCTATGAACAAATGTACCAAAACAATGAAGAAGAATGGAGTGAAAGGCAAAGGACATCCCTACATCTTCACAGCATAGTTTCAACCATCCGCATCCCACTTGATACAGCCTCCCTCAAGTTACTTAATTAATATGAAATAATGGACATTACTGTTTTCTTTTGACTATTATTATCAGTATATGGATATAGTAACTACAACTGCATGAAAAGAAGAAACTGGTGTCCTACAAACTATACTAATATAGATGCTTTCAAGCCCAATTTAAGCCAACGAATTCTTCGATGGGATGTCGAATCTCATTAACTCACTTCATCCCAAATCAAAATCTTGGTTCGTCTATGTTAAATCACAATCAAAAAGAAATTAACAGCAATCGGCAAACAACATGAACTGAGGATTTGAATGCAAATAATTAACAAAGCATAAGAAACAATCAATAAATAGAGCATCTTACCGAGTTGAGATGGGGTAGTACAAATTCCCATCCCGTGAATTGGACGCAGCCCTGGCACAATCCTTTTTCCTCCTCCGGCTTGCATGGCAATTCTATCGACCCATTTTCCATCATGAAGTGATAACCCGATCAACCCGGAATTGTCAATCTGAACAACTAACGCAAAGCTTGAACCGTCAAATGAGGCCACTTTAAACATAAAAGCCTCAAAAATCAGTAAAACCAATAAGTATCATCAACTAGGAAAATCTTTAACTAATTTTACGATGGGGTTAGAGTAGAGAGCTAGATTAATTGGATTCGCTTTGTCTGGGATGGATGATGCATCAGTGTGAGGTTAAAAAATAGCATGTGATATTATTAAGTTTTGATATTGAGATATTAATGATCAAAAGGACGTATTATATGAAATAATATCTCAAATGTTTCTATCACATGTTCTTATATTTGAATTTCATACACTGCAACATTAGGAAATGAGTAAAGTGTGAACAAAGAGGTCCCGTATGTGAAATCACACACTCTGCAATCTGCAGTAATGGCCAAGGGGAAGTTTTTTCCACTCAGAGGTAGGACAAAGATAAAAAGTTAAAACAGCAAAACAATTATAAACCTTCGGATTAAATAATGTAGCAAAATCCATTTGAAGCAGGAAAAACAGCCATCTGCCAAATATAACTAGTATGATAAATCATTCATCAACTGAAAACTAAACTAAAACATGACTCATCATGAAGACAATCAACCGCAAAACTGTCCTAATTAAAGATAATCATCTCCGGAATTCCAAACTTAACATATCATATATCCTTTTCAGGAACAGAACTAACCTGTGAATCATGCTACTGAACTGTGGCGCAAAACGTGCAAGTTTCCCCTTAAATACACGAGGGGCAACTGGAGCTCGACCAGGTGACCCTCAACAATTCACCAAATGCAAGGGCAATCTCTCCCTATAATATTGAGATATGTCTCAATCTGAAATCTAACACTATTCATTGAAAAGAAATTAGCAAGTGCTCCCCAAGTTCTCCTCTTGCTGTGGGCTTCAAACCATCTTCCATATGTAGAAGTAGAAGGCTTATTTTTTTATGATGCCAGTAGATTTGTTTGGGCCTTCCTCCTTGAGCAAAAATCTGATTTGTATGTACTACTGGCTTTATATAACAAAACATTGTGGTTTCTTTCTACATGATTTCTCTTGACTTGCGAGATTGAGAAGTGTATTGCTTTCAGACTTGCGATGTTTATTTGACCATGGATTTGTCTATGTCTGATGTGAATTTGGATTCTAAATCACAATCTAGCGGTAAGATGTTTGTTCCCAACAGACTAAAAATTGTCTAAATGCTCAAATATAGCAAATGAGTTTTGTTAACTATAACTAAAACGTTCTCATGCATCCAAAATCTATTTACATTATGAAAACTAAATTGCCTTTTGACACTAGCAATAGATTATAGTACCACAATGTACATCAAAAAGAATTCATCAAGGTTTAGAGAAGCTAACTAAAAATTATCAAACTATAACTTAAGTGTGCACACAGCACAAGTCCTGTCCCTTGGTGCCATCGATACTTCATGCCATCCAGCAGCGAAGCTTCCCTACACTTTGTAAGGAAAAAAAGAAGTCAATTTTAATCAGCAAGATAGCAAGCAAAGCCTTCGTCATTTGCTGAAGAAATATGCAAAAATATTATTTCACAACAATCAAAATACATAATCATAATCCTTCTATATTTCTGTAAGTAATTAAAACAATCTGAACATTACAAGAAAAACAAATTTTAATATCCTCCCAAGACAAGGAGCAAATCCATGAGCGAGAGAGTGAACTAGTTCCCCTCATAGTACCCTGCAACAAACCATTACTAGCAAATCTGAATTTGGCTCATATTGTAACATACAATCTCCACTTGAAATGATTTTTAATAGCACAAGTTTGATAGCTTGCGGCAGAGTGATAGTTTTCAATAGTTTAGTACTTGATGAATAGGCTTATCGGTTTTCTGATGCAGAGAGATATAGTTCTAAACATTTGATAATAGATGCAAATAATTATAAACATTTCCAGATCTAATCAAGAACACAAACTCTAAAGGGCTAAAAAGACAGCTGAAAACTGCATCCTAATCAAGAAAAACAGTCACCGCATTCCTCTGCGGCTCCACCGCCACATCACCTTTTCCATCAACCACAATTATTCAGATCAAGCTTCTTCTTCTTCCTCTTCTTTTTCTTCTTGAAAAGTATAAAAATAGTAGATTAAATAATAAACATACCGAAATCTGAAGAGCCCTAAGAGAATTCGAAATCTTGCAGGTGCTTTGTGGTGTTCTTAATTTCAAGCAAAAAATATTACACTTTATACCTCTATTGTGGACCTTGTTAGTTGATGCCAGAAATTTGAAGAAGAGGGAAACAATAGCGAAAGATGGCGTTTCTGTTCTGGAATTACAGAGAGGCGAGAAATAGAGGGATAAACAGGAGAGAAAGAGCGCTCACTTGAGTAACTTTACTCCGAATACAGATTACAGAGGAATTCCCAGTATTTTACCAGCATATGATCGACTGGTCTCACACGTTCCCACTTTCCAGTACAGAATATTGCATAAGCATCAGCTGCATACCTGATAGTGATAGCAATACCAACCACCCTCATTTCAACTTTTATGTAGTTATTGAAAACCAAAGACGGAATATATGATATGCTTACTTGCCAACACCATGGAGATCGGTTACATGGGTCCAGCTTTGGTCCACATATTCTGTAGATAAGCGACGAATCATTTGTGCTCTCTTCTTGTACAAACCTAAGCTGTGTATTACCTCTGCGAGCTCATTCACATCAGCGTTCATTGCAGTCTTGGCATCTGGACAAATTTGGAATAAGCTGGGCAATACCCTTGCAGCCTGCATTCATATATAATATCATCATCAGCAGCAGTATCAGCACATTGATTTGAAGAATCTGAACAAACCTACCTGTAGGCCAGTGGTCTGGTTAAGAAGCATACAAATCACTAAAACCCTCCAAGGATCAAAAGCATGATCTTCCTGTAGGAGATTGAAAGGTGAACGAGGAGGAGTCCAATTGTTGTCTGGAGTTTTTCTTTGATAAGCTTCATCTTGTTTCTGGACCGCAGTGAGGGTGGCAGGGCGTGAGCGTACATGTGCGCGTGCTTTTTTACGTATTTCATTGGCCTTGTGATGAAAATAGGGAGAAACTACTGCCTTCAATTTCTTCTTTGGTTCAGTTTTGGGTCTTTTCCTCACATTCTCTGTCTCACTCCCAATTCCCTTTCCCAAATTACTAATTTTAGCACTATGCTGAGATACATCGCCACCTGTATATGTAAATCGTGAGAACAGATCATCTAATAAACAACACTGTTCAATCTTAACTTGATCACCATTCCCATTCTTTTGAGTATTCTCATTAACAGGAGTCGAACATTTCTTCATATTCTTCTCCTTAAAATAAGGGGAAATAACAATTTCTTCTTTGTCCTTCTCCAAATCCATGCTTTTTCTCTTCTTTTTCCTCTTATTCTCGTCAACCTGAGTCGAGCATTTCATCATATTCTTTTCCTTAAAATAAGGGGAAGTAACTAATTCTTCTTTGTCCTTTTCCAAATCCTTGCTTTTTCTATTCTTTCTCCTCTTATTCTCGTTAACCTGAGTCGAGCATTTCATCATATTCTTCTCCTTAAAATAAGGGGAAATAACTAATTCTTCTTTGTCGTTTTCCAAATCCTTGCTTTTTCTCTTCTTTTTCCTCTTATCCTCGTTAACCTGAGTCGAGCATTTCATCATATTCTTCTCCTTAAAATATGGAGAAATAACTATCTCTTCTTTGTCGTTTTCCAAATCCTTGCTTTTTCTCTTATTCTCACTAACCTGAGTCGAGCATTTCTTCAAATACTTGTCATCCTTAAAGTAAGGGGAAATGATATTGCGTTTTCTCTTCTTTTTCCTATTATTCTCATCTCCATCATTCCTAACACTAACATTAACACTGTTAGCATCATCACCAGCAGGAAAAGGCATAATGTGATCTGTTGTGGACTGAGCGGGAAGAGCTAGATTGTAGAAAATAGTTTCATGGTCTCCCTCTTCATTAACACCCTCAATTTTGCCGGCGGAAACAAAAGAAGAGGTCGGAGAATGAATGCGTACCTTCTCGCCCTCCATAACGCTGAGTTTAAAACCCCTCCAACAATCGGCTATAAATTCAGATTTACACTGTTTCCTATTATTTCTAATAATCATACAAGAAACTATTAATCGGAAGAAGATGAGCTGAAGAAGAAGCGCTAGAAACTCACAAATTGAGTTGAAGAAGAAGCCCCGCTGCAAACTCAAACAATAGAGGATCTCCTCGTCTGAAATTTACGAATAATCGCAAAGCCCCAAAATGCGAAAACGAGAAATAGAGGAAGAAGAAGAAGAAACGAGAAACAAAACAAGCGGCGCCGACAAGAGTTTTTTAATTTTTTCTAATTTTTTATTTTTTTTACTTCGGGGATTAGTTTTGCAAATTTGGTCGGCCAATGTAATGTTATATTTTGATTATCAAGCCTTTTATCCATTAGGCCGAGAATGTTGGGCCATCAACTCAAGTATTTATTGATTTCTTGAAGGAATTGTTGACTTGGATTATGTGATTATCTAAAATAATTCAATTTTATAGTGATAGGATGAAATATGTATCTCATCTCCGGGTGAAATTGGGTTGTATTATTTAGTTTGTAAATAGAATTTGTGAGATTAAAATCACACAATTAATCAAAATATGTATGATACATGTTCAATTAATAATTTTTTTATGAAAATACTTATAATTATTTATCATATGTATGTGTAAATTACTTCTTTAACTAACTAATTTAATGAACTAATGAACAAACATCTATTTAAACACAAATATTTTGGTGCAACAGGTCGCAGCCCGTGCGACCGGTCAACGGCATGCGTTGACCGTTGACCGAACGTTGATTTTTTATTTTTATTTTAAATATTATTTTTATTTTTTATTTTATTTTTTGCACTGTTAGTTATATACAACGGCACTTGATCAATATAATACTGTTAGTTATATCAAATGGCACTATTAGTTATATGAAATGGCACTGTTAGTATGAAAAATGGCACCGTGATCAACATGGCACTGTTAGTACTTGAAAATGACACTACAACTGAAATGACACTTTTGTTGATATAAAATAGCACTTAGGGTGTTGGCAGCAAAGCCCTCCAACATGGAGGGCTTTGGCCAAATTATAGTATTATTTAATTAAATGGTTGCAGAGCCCGCGGGCTCTGCATTGAAGCCCTCCGTATTGGAGGGCTTAGGTTCATTT
>JAYJMF010344494.1:0-12226 GCA_036873715.1 Salvia sclarea
TAAAGCTATTTTATACTACAATTTTTAAAATATATAGCTAAAAAATCGAAGAAACGCCCTTCTCAACGTATTTTTTTTAGAATTTATATAATTAATTAATTTATTATTATTATTATTATTATTATTTTAATATATATATTTTCTTTGATTTTATGTCACTTAAATTGATTTTCCGTCGAATTTCGACGGACAACTTACTAGTAATAATTTTATTAATAATAATAATTGCACTTAATAGTGCAATCTAGTGTAAGAAAAGACAAAAGTAGATACTAGTGTAGGACAAATCTAGAGTATATGAGTGATAAATACAAAGGGCTGCACTACTCTTCACAATCAAGTATACATGCATGCTTCCATATCTCCATTCCATCCATAGTTTTAATTACCCAAATCCAATATTTTCTTTTATCAATTTATATTAACTTTATCGTTCCCAATAAAAATCAATTTGCACAAGTTCTATATCATAGCACATGGTATATATCATGGACAATCAAACAATATACTATGGCATGGGATAAAATGACCCACGACCGACACACCAACCAACAAATAGGTGCATTGTATATGTACACTAAAATACCCAATTACACTCTATGTGTAAAATACAATTCTATTAGCATCCCATGCAATTCAAGTACAAAATACTTATATAATTTTAATCAGAACACAAACATACCACTAACCTAATACATACATAGACCATGGTCTAGATAAATTCCAGACAAAGATATAGCTTTCAAACACAATACACTTAAATCTTAATCATGCATTCGTATCATTGTAAAGTCTAAACGAATATGCAAATAATAAACTGCATCATTTGGTCAACAATTGTGAATTGAAAATTGAAATGAGTGGGTGATGAGTGTGTGTCTAGCAATACCACAATTCTATACTATGTTACACCAACACTACATCATAAGATTTGTCTTTTACAATGTGGCTTATTTACTACTAAATTCGAGGTGCAAGATATGATTAGATGGGCTAAGTCACTTTTGATAATTTAATTATTGTCCAATCGCATCTCACGACAAATAATCTTCGGACATTTAATCAGTAAAAGAATATATGCAGCACCTTATTTTATTTAGATGTGACATATCATTGTTCAAGATCAAGGCAGACCAATATAAAAAAGAGGCACACCGTGATGAGATAATTGTGGATTATTAAAACTAAATTATAGTATTTAATTAGAGATGATAAATTAATCTTAATTGTGGCCAAACCCATGGCCTCGTAGTCGTAGGTGAACCCATTCTCTAGTGTGACGTGCTCCGTAGAGTACGCCGCACCCTCCATCCCATTAATTATCGGAAACCCGGACCGGATGGCTAGCAAATCTGATAGATAGGATATATTAGTATTAGTATGTGATTAATTAAATTTTTTATTGCATTCATGTGTCACATTTTATTCTGATATGGATGTCATATGACAAATCTATATATAGAGTTTGGTTTTTGTGAGAATAGTTATGTATTATGAGAAGTGAGAAGTTCGTTAATTTATGCGCTTGTTCATTGAGACATGTTCAATCTAATGCACCTATATATATATATATATATATATAGGAGTGCATTAGATTGAGAATGCCGTTTCAGTGAGAATTGAGTTACATGAATAAGGGTACAAAATCTATGAACAAGCGCATATGATCATACGAATAAGGAAAAATCGAAATAAAAATAAAAATTCCGCCTTCTCCAGGATCCGAACCTGGTTGTTTTTTTCGAAAATCTCTTGTTCATGAAATACATTGAGTTGCGCATACGTAATATGTATTGTCATTTGAAAACAATTTTAACTATTATATGAAGATATTTGAAGGGCCAAGATTCAATCTCAATTCTCACCACATTTAATCTAACTCACTTTAAAAGTGAAGCCATTAAAACATATTTTCACTCCAATACAACATTTAATAATTTCATAAATTCTTTTAACAATAACTTTATAGTGGTGCTTGACACATAAATCCAAATTCTAACAAAAATATATAAATATAAATTTTCAAAAAAATAACCTTTAAGTTGTTGTCTAACCATTTTCGTTAATTGCAACCTAAAAACACGAGCACTAATTGAAGGGAATCATTGAGAACTTTTTTACGATAGTTTTGGATTGTTAATCGGACTCCAAATAATCAAGTTATTATCCGACAAACTATAGACTTATGTCAAATTCCAAAATTTTGTAAAATTCATGTTTTTTTTTTATCAAAATAATAGTTTTAGTTAAAAACCAAAATTTTGGCGAAATTTGGGTATTTATAAGCAATTACACCTTTTAATAAAATCCACGTCTATACTCGAAATTTGTTACTAATTTTTGTCTAATATCTTGGAAAGAGCATTCAGAATAGAGTATACTTTGAGGATAAGAGACAAATCAATGAGACAACCTCATTTACATATGAAGAAAAGACACAAGTTTCTACTTGATCTACAACTGCAATTAAACAAAAGAATCACCTAGTTTCAGCCCGTCTCCATGAACGAAACAGTCTCATCCAGCCATAACCCATAACTGACCATGAGATGAGCAAAGTCCTAAAGCATATACAGATGTTAGGTTTCACAAATATCTTCAAAATAAGGTCTTAATCTTGATAACAAATGTAACAACATATCACAGTTCGAGCGCGGTAAAACTTGATTGGAACATTCAAGGAATTGAAAACTGGCAATAAGAATTCAACGCATGCTAGTAGCAACTTAACACTTAGCATCATATTCTAATTCCACACTTTTCAGCAATTCTAATCACAGAATTCGACTACATTTTTACACGTTTTTACATGAAAACTTAAAGAGTGTCGTATACTTGAAAACGGAACTCAGATTTGGTAATTTACATGATATAGTAATATATGCAGAACATAATTTTATGCTATTTGATATGGAAAATCACACAGTTAAGGATGTAAAGTTGTGAAGTAAAACAAGATGACTAATGCAAAACAGAGGTAGTAGGTTGTACCCTAAGAAGCCCCATCACTTTTGATGTTTAAGCTAGTCCTCATCGTTGGAGAAGTTGCCATCGCTATCTTGATCATAAATCTGATATTCTTCGTCATAGGGGTCCACATCCTGCATTTCATTGCCCCCAGCAGAGCCAAAGGGAAAACTGCCAAAGAGATCTTGTAGATAGTCCTTTGAAATGTTATCATTTTCTATATCTAGATGAAGTATAGGATAATGGAGATGAGGTCGAATACAGTGAGTTTATTTGATTCATTATAGCAATTGCTGATAATTTCTAAGAAACCAATTTACGAAGAAAAAAAACTATGAAAATAAAGCAAGCCAAGTAACACAAGGATACATGTATCAGGTAGGGAGAAGTCCCTCTCTGGATCAGCCTGAGAAAAAGAATGAAGTGCAGAAGAGATAAGGATTGTGTGATTTCTTTATTCGGCGTGGTTGATGTAGCATGAATGAATCATGATAAGTCAGATAAAAAAAATCAGACACATGAGAATAGTGATTTTCACTCACCAAATCGAGCGCCTCATCTATATCCACGTCCTCACCGAGATTTTCATCTTCCATTTCATTTTCCTCATCATCTTCATCTTCAACCTCAACTTCAACTTCATCATTAGTTTCTTTCTCTTCAGTTTCTAAAACTTCTGCAAAATGGTACAAAACCATAATCACAGGAGAAACTAAATGAGCAGTCAGAAATTGAACTACTGATTTGATTTGTACCTTTATCAGCTTGTTTCACCTTCTTATCCTTCATGGTAAGATGGAGTATCTTCAATTTCTCAAAGCGATTAGTAACAGATCTCAACAAGGATTGTACACCACCCTCAGGATATACTGATAGGAACCTCTGAGAAACACGTAATCGTAAGATGTCAAGCACCTGTGATGTGAACCAACCTGTTTGAAGCTGCACAAAATATAATATGTTCAAAACCTATTCAAACAGACAAGCAACACTAATATTTTTCTCAAGCAAAACTGACAAAAGAAACTAATCTATGTATAATTATCCTCAGTTGATATCTTCCTACAACGCTTAACAGTAGATTAGCTCAAGGTTCTGAAAATTTAAAGCAACAATATTAGATTATGTTTTAGGCATGATATCCAATCGAAAAACTACAAGATCGCAAACATTATGTAATCTAGTTGAAGCAGAAGTTGCAAGTATGGATGCTTTTAGAAACAGCTTCTGCAAACAAAATAACTTTCAGTATTTGACAAGCTTTTCCAGTTATGTTTGCCTTAAAAGTATTTATATGGGTTTTCTCTATAAAAGTTTGCAATCATGAAACATGACTGGCAGGTTTGTCTTAAGAGAATACTCGATACAGTAAAGAAATCATACAGTGCAGTTTTCATAAATGGCAGGTTTTCTGATTTCTTGTTGAATGTAGTCATCATTGAGTTCATAGAGCTGCAATGAAATTTGAGCTTTACGAGGGAAAACTTGGAATTCACAAATATCCTTCCACCTGCACTTCAATCTGCTCAAGAAAGACAAACAAGAAACATATTTGACCTGATTGTCCACAAAATATCATGAATTTCACCGATTATACAGGCCCTACCCGGAAGCCATGTTGGTATCACAATAGCTTCGTATCGGAGGTGGTACTCGAAAATCTGTCCTCTGGTATCTAATCAAGCAACCAGAAGTTAGCAGTTGTAGCTCACAGTGAATAAAGCATTTTTATTCTAGCAGAGACCTGAAAAATCTAGACTTCATAGCATTGAAATAAAGAGAAAACGAAAGCGCACACAATGACATAGACAAATCATGCAGTTACGGGGGCTATATAGTAAGTCAGCATACTAATATTGCTTCGAATTAGAGCTCAAAATGGTGTATCAATAGAGTTAGCTTTTAGATATGGGGAAAAGATGAAAAGCATCAGAATAAAGGTTTCTAACAGTCAGTTCTTCAAGAGGTCCGATTAAGAACCTTTCAACACTTCTAGAATGTAGAAAATGGAAGTATAACTACAGAAACTTTTAAGTTTATTTTATTACAGAACTTACATGCGAGATTCAGGATCCTTGCGGGGATCATATCCTTTTCTTATCCAGAACCGCATGAATGGCCCATTTGAGAAGTAATATGCTGCCAGAAACAGAAGTCTAGAAATTGGAAACAGATCCGGATGAGCAAGTTGGGTCTACTCAGGGTATTTTTTACTCAGCCAATATCAGAAAACAGTCACTGAAGAGGACACCTTTTGAGAACTCTGTCTCCAACATTCACGCCTCGGTCAGTTAAATGTTCGGCTAATGAATATTTCACCCATACTGGACGTTCTTCAAACAATTCACAAACAATTGTCTGCCATTGCCATAGATCTGACTCCTTTGCTATGGTTTTTTCCCAATCTACTTTCTTAGGAATCTGTAAGAATGTTAAGTCCATAAAGAAGACACTGCAAAATCAAAAGAATCAGATTCTGCAATCATTTCACTTTCTCTCAGCTTTTACATACACTCCCGCATAAAATTCTATTTTGCGAGAATGAAGCGATAATTTTTTTTTGTAATTTTTAGAAAATCAAGCATGAGATAATTGTGAACCACCATTATATAACCACAAATACATGCATATATAAGGATATCTTTGATGTTGAAGTCAATAGCAAGACATTGGTCTATCTCCACCTGCATCAAATGAATGAAAATATTCAAAATCTCTATAGCCAAGCAGACATCTTACAAGATACAGAAAACCAAATCTATATGTGGATAGGAAACAACAAAGAAGATAATAGGAGTTAGGACTAAATCGAGATAATTAAAGCAGCATCATAACTAAATATATCAGAACATATACTGATGTCATATAAAAGATCAAACAACTTTTTCTTCCAACCAAAGTAATGTTACCTTTGAATGCTGCTGGACAACTGTGTCCTGTTTCTTTTTCAAACTCAGATCTCCAGACGATTTTAATCTGCAGTCACACACAATCACTAGGACAGAAAACCAAAGAAGCCAACTTTTCATAAATGAGAAGCTAGATTATGAAACACATGAAGATTAGGGTCCACGAAGTGACAGTTTAGAACAGAGATAAAATAGCATCCACTTCAGGCAAAAAAAGTCTACACAAAGCAAAAGAATCTTACATCATCTTTTGTGGACGATCCTTCAATGAGAAGAGTGGTGGGACTAATATCATTAAATCGTCCCGGTCAACATCCACTGAATCAATACTTTCTACAAAGAGCGTAGAAAAGGTGAGAACAAGGAAAAGAACTCCAATTCTATGAAAAAATAAAGAAAAGCTGACCTGATTCAGGTTCCATGTCAGCCAAGTTTCTTTTCTTTCTTCGAGTAGCATTAGCATGAACAGCAAGAACATGCTGATAATCCACCATTCCTTCAGAAAATAGAATAAAGATGGAACATTAATAACATAATAAGAATGCATAGGAACCATGTCAAAAATGAAATAAGATGATGAGTATGAAAATAGATCACCATTGAAATGATACTCCTCGGACACCCTCACAACAATATTAGCAGAAAGCTGCTCCTGAGGTCCCTTTTTTTCTGTAGTTTCAGTCACTTGAGACATTAAAATATCCTTATTAATGTCCTTAACTTTCTTTTTGGAAAACTTCAACAGGAATTTGGTGCAGGGCTGAAGGTCCCCAAAAACTGGATGTGAATATGGATCTTCAGGGCGAAAATACATCTCTAACTTGTTTGACTTCTCGGCACGAACCTGATGTAGGGATCATTATTTGAATGCCGCAACCAAATAAAGTTCCCATAATATTTAATTGAGTTTTCAGAGAAACATGGCATTAAAGATTTGTGGCCACTCTTGGAGACTTGATTTCAAAATATCATGTGAAGTGGCTAATTCTCAAGCCTACACAGGCGGTATACTAAAAAATTCTACCAGTTTCTAGCTCGGATATAGCAGCACTTTAAGCAGATATCTTGAAAAGCAACAGATTTTTTTCCCACCCTAAACCTAGCTAAGCAAAGGCTAAAACGTCGATCAAACGTTAGTCCTGATACTCTATTACATTCCAACTAGGCTATCCTGCCTCCTCCATCTTGGAGTCTGAAGCTAAGGTACAGAGGAAGAAAAATTGAACATGGCTCTAGAACAACTAAGACAGCAATTTATCAGCATCATTTCAGGCTCCCCTAATGGGTATAGCCGTGTTGCAAACTTTCACCAACAAGATTCAAAGACAAATATAAGCATGTGGACTAACTCCAGCTCAATTTCTTATATGAATTTAGAATTGTGAACACTCTGGAATGTGCAAAAATCACTCCAGCCAAATGCATTTGAAACCATTGTACTTCATGTTGAAAACGAACTCTAAAACACATCCAGCAAAGGATGTTACTATGAACAAATTCCTCGACTAAAAAGCCAGCTTAAAGATAAAAGTGGCCGGTCATACCTTGAGAATCTGTTCCATTCCTCCCAGAGTCTCGAGTGCGCGTTCAGTGGAAGAAGGATAACCAGGATAATGAACTACAAATGCCTCTCTTCCACCAGGTAGGACGCCCGAGATCGAACCATCTTCGATAACCCCCATTGCTAAAATATCAAAACTAATTAATAAAACTATGTGTATGATAAGAACCTTAAACTTCGGATTTATATTCTACCAGAGTTTTACATTCTTCCAAAACTCAATAAAGCTCACGTAAATCTATATGATACTTCAAATTAACATGCCCTTCAAGAAATTATAACTCAATTAAGTTTTCAGTCCTCTTTCTTCAGTGAGAACTTTAATTTTCGCAATAATTGATTCCCGATAATAAAAAAGTAGCTTAGCACTTGATAACAGATTTTTCAAAATTACATGGCCAGCGCATTTAACAGTTACTTTTCTCTCTACCTACAGAGAAATAAAGAGAAAGAAAAAATAAAAACAAAAATAAAAATAAAACTCAAGCAGATACATAACAGAGCATATTCAGTGGAACAAAACAACACTAGAGTTCAAATATTCTTCAGATGTAGAATTGAACTAATTTCCCTGCTTGTAACTTCTTATTATAACTTATAACTTCAACCACAGGTACAGATATGAAACAATTACAATTACATTCAATCCAAACTCCTATTTATCTTATATAAAACAGAAAGTTAAGTTGTAACAGATTTACAAAACCATTATAACTCAAAACTAAAAGAGCAACTCCTTGCAATTTTACGTCGTGTACAATTAAAATGCATAGTATGGGATGACGAACAAGCAAAGATTTAAGTCTTCCCACCTTACACTTTTAAGTGTATTTCTTTATATACAGTCAGAGCAAAACTAGAATCATATCAGTATTGCAGTAAATATGTTGAAAATTATGATCTATGGAAAGAGATAACCTTTAGTGCCAGAACATTGGCATGCGAAATCAACCCAAGTCAAACAAGGAGGTACCCAAACAAAACCCTAGCAAGGAGAAGACTGAATATACATACTCATTACAACCCCATAGGATTTGAGATATAAACGAGAATTAAAAAAAAAAAAATCATTCTGGGATGATTTGCATAGCAACCCAAAAACTATGTAGATGCAGATAATCATATATCCGAACTCACCTTTGTCTGTTTCGCGAATTGAAGGGGGGAAAAGGAGTTTGAAGATATAGAAGAAAGGCAGGGAGAGATAAGGAGAAGTTTAAAAGTATTTGAAGAGATTGAGGAAACCACCGGGAAATGAAATTGTAAGGGCCGGCAGCCGCCGTCGAGGCGGTGGTTGCTGGGTGGTAGTGGACGAGCGAATCGGGTTGTTCAGGGCTTAGTTGCAGTTCGACTCGGGTCGGGTGGGGTCCGATTAGTTGGTTTATTGGGTCGGGTTCATACTCGTGGACAACTGGACTGGACCTTCATTTTTTTGTTATGGGCCTTGTCTTGTGTATTCGGATCCCAATTGATTTATCAACACACAACCCAACATTCAATTTCACAATAATTCAAAAAAACATTCAATTTCACAAGTTCGCAATATAATATTTATATCACCAATCCAATATCAACATTCAACTCAAAAATATCAATTTGAACGGGGGCGGGAGAGCCGCTGACCTGTTTTGTTTGGGTAAGGGCGGAATCGCGACGGGGCTGAAGGCCGGAAGCAGTCAAGCCATTGAGCGGCCGATGGGATCACCTGACCAGGGCGCGACGGAGGGGGCCGCTGCTGCTAGGCGGCGCGGCGACAGGAGGGAAGGGGCGAACCGGCGAGAACGAAGGAGTTACGTTTTTTAGTTTCCAGATTTTGGAAGTTCAATTTTTACAATTAAATAATTAAAATTTAAAATTTAATAATTAAATATTATTAATATTTGAAATTACCGGTTAATCAACTGCCGAAAATACCCATAGAAATCCTACCGGTTGGGCTGAGAATCGGTCACCGAGGGAAATTCCGACCTTGCCCGAGTTCCGTCGGGATTCCGGGTCCAGAAGTCCCGAAATTTATGGGACCAAGATTATCTTTTCCAATGTAACAACTAACGTGTATCGGAAAATCCCGAATTCCAATCGGATATATCATGATTTCCCGATTTAATTTGTATTTTATTTTAAATTTTAGTTTTATTTTTATATTCAATTACATATATAATTTTCAGAATTTAATTTTATATCCTATAAAGTAAAAATAGACGAAAATATTGCCAATTTTTTAAAATTTTCAAGATATCATGGTCCCGTTTGGGCATTTCGGGAAATTAGAATGCGGGACCAGGACGAGACCAAAAAATTTGGATTTTTCGGGTTTCGGAACCAGTCCCCGATCCCGTCCCGATTCTCAGCCCTACCTACCGGTACCGCATTTATCGGTACTCGGGAACCGGTTCCCAGAACTGTATAGTTACGGTACCGGTATTCCCAAATAATCGGTTCTTGTTATTTGTTACCCCTATGTGTTTGTACTCCTTTATTGTGGAATATTAGAGGGCTTTTAGTGGAAAGAGTCTCGATCTTAATCCAAAAATTTGGTCTCTCGTAGTAAGTTTTAATGTTCTTCCCTACCCAATAATCAACATACAATTTAATTATACTAAAAGAGTGTTCTAATTGAATATTCTCATTTTAATTGGAAGGATGAATTATCTGTTGGAAGGGTATGTCGCAATTCATTTCGAGTAAAACTTATATATGTAGTATTATATAATTGCATACATATATGTCAAAATTCGGGTCTATAGGTCTAATAGTTTGCATTTTTTATTAAAGTGAGAGATGGTCTATTGTGTATAAAAAATGAAAAAAAAAAAACAGTATTCTACTATTTCTTCTTCTACATTGAACTTTATAGTAAACTATATATCTGCGAAAAATCTAATAGGAGAAGCAACAATACAATGAAAATATTTATTTTGAATCTGCGAGCATTTAAAGATGTACTCAGAATAGAAAATTTAATAAATGCAGTCTAGCAAAAATAAATGAGACGAGGGCAGTGATGGGGCCAAGTCATTGACAGAGTTATTTTGATATTTGTGCATTGCAGATATCAACCATTAAGATATGGTCTCAGTCTGCCGCATAAAAATATGAGATTTCAATTCCATGTTACAATTAATTACTGGTTTTTCTTTCTCATATTTTATTTATGAGGATATTAAAGTTACTTATTAAGTAATTACTGTCAAATTTAATAACAGAGGGTCCCTGTGTTGCTGACAAACTATGATCCACATTTCAGCTTTTAACTTACTTTTGTAAATTAATGAAATTTGACTTGTGCAGAATATACACTACTTAAAACTACAACTTTTTATCTATTTTGTTGTATATAAAATCTTTAGACAAACTCTTATTTAGTTCAGAAGCTTGGTAGCTTGCTTCATGATTATCCAAGCGAAATGTAGATAATTGGTATACATTGACCATTAATATTAGAGAAAACTACTTACTGAACTAACTGCTTAGCATAAAATAAAAGGAAATGGTATAGCTGTAATAAATAATAGAGGAAATTAAAATAGTTAGCAAATGTTGCCCAAAGATAACTATAAATGATGTGTAACAGTATAATACAACTGAAAAGTGAAAAAAAGTAATAAAACCACAGTAATTTCAGGTGCTGGAAGTCTGGAACAGTCAATCAAGACCCACTATGTCTATGTACATGGAGTGTTATTTTTTAAATTTTTCTTACATGTAAATTTTCTTAGTTCGGAAGAAAATTAATTATATACATAAAAACATAGTAGAATTCAATGTTCTCACTTCTCACTATGAAAAGACATTTTCATGGAAGAAGGAAAATATATAAAGTGATGTCACCTCCTCAACCCACATTCCAAGCAAATTTAACTCAAGAATCAACGTAAATTTTTAAAAACTAGTATACAAACTAGTATTAATTAATGATCAAAATAAAATCTTATGTTTTCTCGTACTTGGGGCTTCGACAAAAACGAGAAATAACACGGATTGAATTAAAAGATGTACATCACACAATATTCTTCAGGCATATTGATGTCGCATATAGTATTTCTTATGTATAATCCAATAAAACCAACTGATTAAAATAAATTAAAGATGGGTAGACGGAATACATTGAAAAAGAAGAACATAGGAAAAAGGCATCCAATCTGGAGTTGGCAAAAAGAATTATGATAATTGACAAACATTCTAATGCAGCAATTAGTTTGAACTATATTAACATTAGGTAAAAATAGTATAAGAAACTGTACACGATTTGAATATACTAGTATATAGTATTTTTTTTCTTCTTCATACACGAGCAATTCAAGAAACAGGGATCCAGAAAAGTAAAGGAATGTTTGAAGAAACGAAACCTTGTTTATAAAATGTAAACTGAAGGTTGCATATAAACATGAAACAAAGGGTAATTACGTCACAAAAACAGATTGAGCCGTCCCGCCAATATCACACCGCCGCGCCGCCGTCAGAAGGAGAAAGATTGAATCTTGTAAACAGCCATCGCCGCCGCCGCCGCCGCCACCTTTCCCCCGCCAGCCCCCCTCACTTGCTGCAAGATGCGGCCTCCGGCGGCGGCCGTGAATCAGAAAAAAGATTGGTTTTTTCAGGCAGCCATCTGGAGAGATGGTCTGAAAATTAGGGGCGATCTACATTGCTTTTTTGAGAATGAGAAAGAAAAAGATGCGTTTGTTTTGGGCATTATTATACCATCAACAAAGAAAGAGTGGAGAGCTTTGGGTTGTGGATTTTGTAAATATATGCTTTCGTAAGTTGTACTGTTTCGCCATGGGGGGGG
>JAYJMF010344545.1:0-12218 GCA_036873715.1 Salvia sclarea
GAAGGATGAGCCTATATTTCAGGGACGGACGAAAAAGGAAAGTTGGGCCTATATATGGGGGACGGAGGGAGTATATTATTCCATCAGTCCACAAAAATTGTAGCACGTTTGTTGTTTTAGACCCTTTATTTACTTAAAAAATATACATCAATTATATTTCTTAAAACGTGTGTTGGTCAAACATGTTACACTTTTCTTTTTTTTTGGCCAAAAGGAGTATAAATTTTATATATACAAGATTAGAGTATTTAATAGGACTAGAGTATAGGTATTGTAGTTAAATTAGCATGTACTTAATTTGTTAATTTTCTCAATACTTTATTAGGTGAACTATTCATACTCACATGGGCATATATATAAGAGGTGTCAGGGGAGCACGAGCACTCCCAGCCAATTTTTTTACTTTATATTTTATATTTTCTCAAATTTTTTAGCTTTTTATTATTGTTGGAAATTTTTCGATTTTAATCCTCTAGACTATTTTTCTGCGTGCACTCTTGCATAAGCATGCAATATTATCACACATGTGCTTGTACATGTTTTGAAATTGTTGTAGTATACCTTATAATTGGCGTAATATTTTTCACGCACACCACACACACAAATCTTGATCGCTCGATTTCTAATTTAATTTCGATGTGAAAATCAGGTGAATCATCAAGATACACGACTATGTTTCTCGAGGAGCACAACGTGTTGAGATCCCCTCGGAGCGGGTTGTGCGTCTACGACACGAGAGGTTTCGACCAGACCCGAATAGACGAAGGGTTGGACGAGGTCTCGTCGTGGATGACTGACGGCGTCAGACATAACGAGCCTTGCTATAGATTGGGAGATGATCTAAGTTTAATTCGATCAAGGGTGATTAATAATAGTTCGAGATATGTCAAGAGAAAGGTGAATTGTGTGATGGTTGTGGCTAATTTATTGCAAATTCATGAAGCATTCAAATGTGGTAATTTGAAGTCGATCGAGGCATTGAGGTCCCTTTATCGTTTGGATTGCATCAAAACTTTGAGTAAGTTTTCTCATTTATTTTTTGTTGAATTGTTGTTATTATTTCGAATTATCCATAAAGAGATTAAAATTGAACATATAACATAATTTTTGTACACATGAAATCGTCTAGTCCACCTTTTTGGTATTCTACTTGTACAATTTTGATTAGTTTCTGTCAGTTTTTCTTCAATTTGATTTATTGTATTATGATTTAAATTATTAAATGGGGTTGATTTTGACCCAATTAGCGTATTATAATTATTATTTTTTATCATCTAATTTCATTTTTTAGTTAATGATTGACTATTTAATTATTTATCATGTTATTATACTTTTATTTTTGTAATAAATTTAATTGTGGGATATGACTTTGAGTGGATACAAATATTCAAAATATTGGGATAGGAGATCTGAACAAAACCAAATCATATAAGCATGTCTTGTTAGAGCAAATATTGGAAAAACATTTATTTTGAGTTTGTTATAATCTCAGTTTTTGTCGATCTTGTCGAGCCTCTTATAATAATCATTTTGTTTTTTTTGTTTTTATGTAAATACTAATGCTATAATATATAATTAAAATTTAAAACATTTACATTGTCGAGAAATTCGTAGTCAATTGAAATTCCCTAGACGAGACTAGTCAAATCTAGCTGGATCATCTGTAAAACAGCCCAGTGCGCCCAATTTTCTTTTAATTATTACAACTTGACTAGTTGAATTATCATTTTAAAATTTAATTTAACATCTACTGTCACCAACTAACCTAGCTAGAAGAACGATTAGACTAATTGTTTTTTTTTTCCCCATTAATATCATTTCAAACTCTGAACTGTACTTATTTTATCAAAAATATCCTGAATTTTATCAAACATATTTTAAACTCAAAACGATTGTTTCGACGTGTATGTTTGGATTTCTCAACGCATCGAAAGATGAATTTAGGATGTCTTTGAAGAAAATCATTAAATTCTCAAGGGTTTAAAATGATATTTACATTATTGCATTCTCCTTATATACTTTACTCGTGTTTATTTACGACAGGTGAGAATCCGATCTTAATTCTGACCCACGGCGACGCCCTGAGCCCCGAGGATCGGATCGAGGGGAGGCTAAAAATATGCGAGTATTTAGGTATACCGGAGACGAGCGGGGCCTACGACGTGGCATGCTTGACAGAGCAAGGGATTCTTGTTGAAGATTGTGATCCAATATCATCATTTGCATTAGCAGAAGCTGTTTATAGGGCTTTATTGCAATCAGACAGATCTCATCTGCCTAAGAGAAAGATTAAGGATTGGATAATCACGTTTTGGTGTTGGTTAATGGGCTGGCTTGCTGCATTCTTTAAAATGCTTGCTGATTTCTTCTCAAAATATGGGCCTGACCATAAGAAAATGTGATAATGTTTTTAATTTCGGGTGTGATCGTGGTATGTAGTTCTTGTTTAACGTTGAGAATGATCGACGTGCTAACAATCGAGAGTAATTTCTCGATTGTTTTGTATAATATTTTAAACAAACATTAGAGATGGGATCCGTCTTTACAATTATTTGAAGAAAAAAAAAACATTATACAAGTAAAACCGTCTTAAAAGATATGTTTGTGGTGCTCAATTCATAAAAACGTTAGTTGGAGGAACTTTCCACTCCGCCACACCACTATGGCTAGAGTTGGCAAAATTGCGATCGGGTTTTTTTCATGAAAATTGGACTGACTAGAGCCAGCCCGGAATTCAATCGGGGCGGCTCGAGTCCACTAGACTTTTGATCAATTTGAACGGATCAGGTCAGGCCGAAATTCAATCGATCGTGAATATTGAGGATATGGGTCGATCAGATCGGATTAGGCTTGTTTTGCAAGCTCTAACTGCAGCATCCCAACTCGGTATAAATGCATTGATATTAATATGCTAATATGAAACACAAGAGAATGTTTACTTGAATATTTAATTATTTTTTTATTAAGAAAAAGAAATGGAAAAATTGGTAGCATGAGATTAATAATAGAGTTATGCATGGGCATAAATGAGTGAGTTGGATATTTGAATTTGAAGGTAGTGGTCCTCTGTGCCTTTTTGTCTGTCTCACCAAGATACAAAAATGGTTTCATGACCAATCCATTTCATTTGCTGTCACCATATAATATATAGGAAAATACTTGCCCCGATTTATTTTATCTATAATCTCATCAACTTCCAAGTTTTTTATTTATTAAGAAGAAAAAAATAACAAGTGTCAGGATATAATATATATATAGGTGAAAGTAAATAAAAGTATGTTTTGGATACTACAAATATTATTTTGGGGTGCTGGCACTGGGGGAGCTTCAACATTTCTAACCATTTTATTGAACTCTATGTCCAATAATTTAATGATAAATTGTTCAATTTTATTACATCTTATTGCCATTAAATTTCGACGTAACTTATTGGATGCTTATTTCGTAATTTTCACTAATGTGCTCGATCACTTCTCTCATGAATAAAAAACGCACATACTTTGTAGATAAAGTTTGTTATTTTATCTTTTTTCTATCTCTTATTCAAATTAAATTTTAATTAAATGTCCTGCACAACAAGTTTGTAAGATACGTGTATATCTCATGTGGGAATGTTTGAAAAGGATGACATCATATCGACTAAAATATTGAATAAAAAGTGATATCATCAAATTAATTGACTAAATCACATCCCATTATTGGTAAAATCAGATTATATTGAAATCGAATAATATTAGTACCATATTATTTGTGTGGTTTCATAGCCATCTACTTGGATACTTGAACGCCACTCGAACTTGATGGTTTAAAATTCTTTTTAGTTAGATCAAGTTTTGTTTGGCATTCATTATCCAAATTGAGAGTAACTACAAATTAAATGGCAAAACCAATAGATTTGCCAATCTTCTACAACTTTGATTTATTTTGTATTTTCTATAGTTATTGCGTGCAGAAAATTGAAGCATACAATACAATCAACATCTAATCTAATGAAAGATGCCAAACTAGGACTTTGTTTGACCTACTCATCACCAAATGATCAATATAGAGTCCTATCATTTTCAAATAATTCATAAACAACTTAGTTTTATAACATCTTTACTGATTTTTCTGTTGTTCCTTTTTTTTTTCCTGAAACTAAAACTTTATTGGATTGAATATGAGTGTTCGAATTTATAAGGCACAACGAAAAAATGATTAATCGCGACACTATCAATTTTTCGATACCAAAAAATATGACGTGAGACTTTTTTCAGTGACAAAATCTAAACATTGGATATACCACATGGTTACGTTTTAAATGTCACGACAATTTTTAAAATATGGCTCAAAGTTAGAACATTATATTTGGCATATTTGTGATCAAAATAGCTGATTTTTGTAGATAGTAAAAGTACAAACTAGATGCTTGGTGTAATTTTTTTACCCCAAACCCAATTGATCCAAACATTAAAAATACTTAGAATTTTGTTCAGCCAGATTAGGATGTGTACTGAAAAAGTAGCTTTTCCAAATTGCCTTTCTTGATTATAATTTTCCGCCAAGTGAAAAACATTTGAAATTCAAGTAAAAAATTTAAAGTCGTTTTCAAACATTAATTAATTATATTAGCTAATTCACCGAGGTTATAGGAAAATAACTTTGGATGTAAAGCATGAAATTTATTGAGATCAAAATGCTCACGAGTCACGATCATGGATTGTCATAAAAAAATAACTCATGTATTTATACGCCAAATTAATAAACTTTAGGTTTTAATACAAACATTCTTGTTTGGACGACAATATGAGTACTTTTTTATCAAAATAGAATATTTCGTTATTCAAATTAATAATAAGTTGGGGAAATTTTGAAATACAATTACCACGTTTATTATAAGACCTTCAATCATACCAGCCTTTTCAGGTACTATAAATAATTTTAATGAGTGATTCAATAAATGAAAATATAACGACAATAACTGTTTGCTTGTAATGTTTGGTTTGGTCTCATTTTCTATTATGTCCTATAAATAACATCTGTATATATGCTTTATATTTGGCTGGGAATGTAGACACTGCTTTTGGCAACAAAATCATAAACCAATTACAACTCATTATTCTTAAATTAATCGAGCATATCTTGTTCTTTCATTTTGGTTGATATACATGTATATATAGTGTATTTACAACATTAGTGAATTTATTATTTAAAGTTGAAGGATATGTATTATTTAAAGATAAATGTGGTTATTGACGAATATAATGATTAGTAGTCTTATTCGTAGACATGTTTTCTAACCAATTAGGATTTATGCATGAAAGGTGTCATAATAAATATTTAGGTCAATTTTCCCTTTATTAGAATGATAAGGAATCCAATCAATTAATTGAAAACGTTTCCATGCAATAGCTTGCAAATCAACGAAAAATAGATAAAAATAGATAAAATGTATTACATGTCTACATGTATTAATTAAACTTGATTTTCAACATTGTTTTAGAGTCATTTGTATGTCTAATTATTAGAGTTTACTTGTAATCCTACTTGTTTTATGAGCTCGTTTACAAATTTCAATTGTATGGATTCTTATGTCAAAATTTGCAAAATAAATCATGAAAAAATACGATCACACGGTTTATCCTATACATCAATGCATGATGTATGAGTTAATTGTTGACATATAATTTGAACAACACTAAGGCCAAGAAAGATTGGTCACTAAAAAGTATTGATCGACGATATTATAATAAATATTCAAATTTCAGCGATGAATATAGTAACATTTTGTATAGTTAAATACCCAAATCATATATAGATTTATACCAATTCGGCCTAGCGCCTCGAGCAATGACAAATCCCGATACGAAGAACGAACTGCTAGTTTAAGATACTCGCGATATCAAAAAAACAACTGAACTTATAGCTTCATGATAGGGGTGTGTTTCATACTTATTAGGTCACCAATAGACCAGCTCCGTCGTGGCGCATTATGTAACGTATACTTTAACTCTTATCGTTTGGACTACTTATGTCAGATCAGGTTGGGCCACGCGTCCCAAAAATTATGAAACACAACCAGACATGAAATAATATTTGTAGCGTGAGATTTTCTAAGCTTGTTGTGTCGGACCGAGCTGATCATCGTACTTTTTGATCATTTTCGACTAATCAGGCCGACCCAAAGTTCAACCGGACCTAATACATATTCGACATGAACCTTCCAAAATCAGACAAATGGCGAAGCTTGGTCGGGCCGGACCGGGCTTGTTTTGACAGGTTTATCTTGTTTAACAAAAAAAAAAAATTGGTGGAACAAAAATTGCAAAAGATATTCCCAAACTTATCCAAAATCTACGCCTCAATTACTTTCTTAAAAAAAAAAAAAAAATCCACAAAAATAAAATATTATAATATGAGCAGTGAGAGACAAGGCACGCCTCCATTCAAAATTTCGTCACACAGTAGAGTGTGTTTGTGCGCGTTTTAGAAAAAAACCCTACAAAAACATTTTTTTTTTCTATGGCGGCAAACACCAAAATATTTCATCCGAATTCCCGAAAATACCCCTCCCCCCAAAACGAGAAATTCCCCCAATCGCGCCATTTTCCGCAATAATTTGGCGGGGACGGGAAAACATTTTGGAAACGAGGGGCTAATCAGTAATTTCGCACTCCCGCGCGCCTTAGGGTTTTCATAAACTTATATATAAACCCTCCAACAAAATTATTTTTCACAATCGCCCCCCCAAAATCGCTACTTTCTCTCTCTAGAATCTCTGCTTCTTGTCGGCCTTTCCCTCTCTCGTCTCAATCTCCAACCCTCACTCAAAATCTCCCCAAAACCCTAATTTTCACCCCCCTCTTCTCGCCTGTATCTGCATCTGCGCGCGGCGGTGGAGAGAGAAAGCTCCATTTCTAGGGTTTTGCTCAGTTCAGTTGAGTTGCAGTGTGTCTTTTTCCACTTCGATCGCGGCGATCGTGTTTTGATCCGGTGTTTTATCCCGTTTCCGAGCTGGAACAGCTGATTTGAAGTGAATTAATCTCGTTTTCCGAGGCGCGATCGCGGCGGTTTCCGGCTTGGTAGGCGCCGGTTTGATCCATCGATTCGCTGCAGATCTCTGGTTGAAGCTGCGGTCTAATGATGGATCTGAGTGATAAAGTGAGTGATCGCGCCTGATTTCAGCTGCGTGATCGAGTTTAGCTCGATTGTAATGCGATCGCCGTGTTTATTTTTCATTTTTTAATTTCTGATTTGAGTGTGTTTTTTTGCAGGGATCGGAGTGTGAGGAAATGAGTAGCCAAACACCTACTCCAGATAGGGTTTCATCTGACGGCTCAAATGTGAAGACATGTGTTGATTGCGGTACCTCCAAAACCCCCCTATGGCGCGGTGGTCCAGCTGGACCCAAGGTACAACACTACAGCTCCTTTACTTCACTTTTCACACACAACACACACTAAAATTAAACCCTATGATTTTACTCTTCTATGGATCTCTGATTGCAAATTTAGCTAAATTACAGTAGCTAATTAAATTTCACCGAGGGTAAAAATGACATTTCACGTGATACACATCAATGTCGACAAAACATTGCTTAGGGCCCCATGTAAAAATGGGATCTTTTTTTCAATAGCATATCTTAAAAAAAAATAATTCAAGTTTTATGGTAGGTGAAGTGTAACTAAGTCAGTCCCATACCATGTGCTAGCCACTGTGTGTTGTGCGTGTTTTTCGAAATCCTGATTTTGTTTTCTTGCCTGCAGTCGCTCTGCAACGCATGTGGGATCCGCAGCAGGAAGAAAAGGAGGGCTCTAATGGGAGTTGCAAAGGAAGAGAAGAAAACCAAGAAATCAAGCAAGAATTTGATTAGCCAACAGAGCCACAGCAGCAACAACAGTTGTACCAGCAGCAGCGGCGATAGTACCCCCGGCAAAATCGGGGATAATTCGTTCAAGAAGAAGCTGTGGGCGTTCGGCCGAGACGTGGCGTTGCAGAGACCGAGATCGAACACGAATCGGAGGAGGAAGATGGGGGAGGAGGAGCAAGCTGCATTCCTCTTGATGGCGTTGAGTTGTGGATCGGTTTATGCTTAGGGGAGTTGTACCTTGTGCTGTAGTTGTTGTACAACTCTTTGCCCCCTTTTTTTTGCCCCAAGTGAGGATGTAACCAACCAACCCCCTTTGAGTGAGAGCATGAAATGAAATTTGTTCTAATTTAATTTTTTGCTTAGTTTTGGAATTTTTGTATGTTTTGTGCTTGTGAGTAGAGGTGTTTGTGAAGATTAATTGATCAAGAATTAGTTTGAATTGAATTTGAAAAAGTTTGATCCATGTTTTACTTGCTCAAAGTTGAAAAGAAAGATTGAAATAAGGTTTGTTGTCTAAGTTGCAAGATTGGAGGGAAAGCGTTTGGTCCAAAATTTATGTTTGGAGGTAAAGTTGGGAGACTATTTTGGTCCTCACATATTTGATCTCAATTCTTCCCTCCCAAATTTTGGTTTGGATATTTTAATTTAATCTAGTGAACAAAATTAAGTACGTTAAAAAGACCCAAAATCTTGTGTGGGAGGAAAGTGACAATTATTCATGAATAAAGTGGATTAGTTTTCCCTTTTATTATGGCACTATGTAATTATTAAAATATTTGCAAGGTTTTTCTTCCCATTAGTGATTTAGTCCACCTTTAATAGAAAAAAGATTACACTTGTACAAATAAGTTAGATTTGGTGATTTTTTTCCTACTCTCTATGTCTAATTTCAACCAATCGAATCGACAAACGCTTTTTGAAGTCAAATTTAGCCGCTATTTTTCTCATAATACTACCAATTAATTTGGAGTCTTTTAATGATTAACTGAGTTATTTTTTCTTTAGATAGTTTATGTTTGGGGCAAACAGTGAGATTTCTTGAACCCATAGTCATTTTCTTTGCATAGTAGTCTATAGAATGTTTCAATAGCATTAATTTGGTTTCCCCTTTTATTCACAAAATACTAATTTACACATTTCTTTCTCCACATTAATTGCAGTTTGACATAATGATGGTAATGGGAATTTAGTAATTTACCAACGGAATGCAGCTGTGAAATTTCCCATTTTTCACAAAAAAAACCCACTACACTACATTTTAAATATATATATATATATATATATATATACAAAACCATAAGATTTATTCTTAAATGTCCAGCTAATTATCTTAATTTTCAGAAATATTTTTCTTTAATATAAATATTGGCAGGTGCAACTATCATCAAACTGGCTTATGATGTCTCGTATTTAACAGATAGGTGTGAATTGTGATGGAAACTAAGTTATCAATTTAATTAATGCCAATGATTATGCAATCTAATGAAACAAAAATACAATAAATTAATCCATCTCAATCATCATGATTCATGAAACAATATAAGGGCAACATAGTCCAATTAATTAGTGGGCAAGCTCATTGGCTCCTTGTAGAACGACATAATTAAGAGAAAAGAATTATGTGATAAAAGAAAATAAAAATATCGAGATGTTTAAGCAAGACCAATCAGCTTTATTCAATATAGTATATAATGTAAATGGAGACCTAAAAAATGCAAAACGCATTAATGTTGTACCCCTCCAACGAAATTCAAAATATTTTGGTCTCGTTTATAAATATAGCCTTACCTACCGATGTTATGAACAATTTAAATATTAGTAGAGTGCGTAGCAATTTTATAATACTCCATTAAATATCTAAGATTCCTTCAAAATTATTTACGATGTTCTTTTAATTATTGAATTGTTCTTGTTTTATCTAAAACATAATAACAAGTGGAAGGCAAGAATGCATATGAAGAGGGACGAATGCTTAAAGTGTGAACAGTGCAATGCTTTATTTTGGATTATACGAGAGAAAAATATATTATATTCTAAAATAATTCATCAATGTTCATCATTTCATATTGCTAAATATTTTATTAATTACCTGATCTTTTATAGTACTAGTAATTAATATACTTCTGAACGTCAAGAAAGTCGTTTACAGGTGAATTTATGTTTGACTTTTTCTTAGTGGTATGTTTTGGAGTATTTGAACGTCAAAAAATGGCATGGTACAGGAATTATTTAATTAAAATTTTATTCAAGTGTCGAAAATGTATATATTTTATATTTTAATTCGTCTAATGCTGCAAAACAAACATTTTTTAAGGCATTCGGCAATCAATTTTATATTTAATAGTAGTATACTAAATTAGCTGAAAAAATTATACTTTCTACAGATTGGGCTGAAATGTTTTCATGAACTATGAACTCTTTTGGAACGTTTATTGGGCCAAAATTTAGCACATCTCTAATGCTTGATACTTTTGGGCTAGTAGTCCAATTATCAAGACCAATAAACCATTTTCGACTTTCGATATTCATTTATTTATTTAATTTCCCATAATAAACATGCATCAAAAACAAATACTTGGTATAATAAATTAATAATAATACTATAAATATGTTATAGGAATTTACAAATATCATAAAGTGTGAGGAATTAGAAGAGAAAAAACAGACAGTTACAAATATCATAAAGTGCGACTGAACTTCACCCTTTTGAACGTGGCCACTTGTCAATTTTTTATTGGACCCACACATAATTAATTGCCTTCCAGCTAATGTTACTTTTCACTATTTTATAATTATTACTCGTTATAATAAATTTATTCAGACACAGTGTGGCGGTCATACAAGACCATTTTAGTATATAATCTTAGTAAATTTTTAATAATTTAAGTTCAAAAATTTATGTGTTAATTATATTTTAGTTTTATCATTTTTTATATTTAATATTTGGTTTCGAATAAAATAAAAAAAATTAATTTTAAATTTCTCTATACAATTACTCCCTAGCATAATTTTAATGCTATATTAGATATTAATCTTTTTTTTTCTAAATTAAAATAATGAAAAACAAACTTATGTAAAGAATTTTTTAAGAATAATAATTTTTCTTTTTTAGATATACCGATTCTAAATTAAATCGGTGCGATTTTGCCAAAAAAATATCATTGTATGACTGGACATACTATGTCCAAATAGCACTACTCCGCTCGTTAGCCCTTTTTCCTTTTATATGGATGTAAAATTCTGCGACTTTTTTACTTATAAGTTGTATTTTCAAATTTAAATTATAGTAGTATTTTGATTAGTTATACTTTTATACCTTTCTAATTTACTTTTTATTGTAAAAAAAGTCTTTGAGAGTTATTTATAATATAAATTGAAGGATCAATGCAACAAAATAAAAATAATAATAAATCGAATAAAAATTTGACCGCTTGATGATACTTACTATAGTTTAGAAGGAAAAATAGTTTAAATTTGACTTATTTCATTAATTAACACTTATATAGCTGATTATAGTCAATTTGTGTGTGTGTGAAACACGTGATTATGGAAAATTATGTCTAACTTGGATTATTATCACTGAATAGTCATGTTGTAATTTATATGACACACATGTATATATCAATGTAAACATAAATCTAAGAAAATAAACAATTAGTTACATGCTGGAAAAGGCATGGCTTCAATTTGGTTATTCCACATGTAGTGTAACTATATATGTAATATAATTGATATCACATGTTAACAAATTAATTATGCATAGCTTTATGTTTTCGACCTAATTCTAAAGTCGAATTATCACATCATCACTAGATATGAATTCTTGATGATGATGGGTTTGAATTCCCCTTCAACAAAAGCTCACAAGTCACAAAGAAAAAAGCTTGGGCTACATTTTACCAAGATTACAAATGAGACAAATGCAAAATAATATTATGATTAGAATCGGACCGAATATCAATAAAATAGAGATTGATTATCTAGCTATTATAATTGAGCATGTGTAGACACGAGATTGGCTCGTTAATCTACACAAATTCAGTCGAATTTAATGGATCTACAAAATATTTAGTAAAAATATACTCCCTCCATTTCATCCATTTCAAAATATAAGTCTTTCTAAATATAGGCACGTATAGGGATGGCAACGGATTGGGTTTTCGAGGGTACCCGCATTTACCAAACCCTGATGGGTCGGGTTTGGGTAAGTACGAAATGGGTTTGGGGCGGGTATGGGTTTGAAGACTAATACCCGTGACGGGTTTGGGTCGGGTTTGGGAAATTAGCTGTGGGTACCCGCTACCCGAACCCGTTTATATATAATATAGATTTTATAATTTCATAAAATATACATAAATATAATACTCCA
>JAYJMF010344576.1:0-12210 GCA_036873715.1 Salvia sclarea
TAACTTTTTAATAAAAATATTTACAAATCATGACATAGAATGATTCCCGTCGAATTTCGACGGGTTACAACCTAGTTAACACTAATTAGCATTAGCAAACTTTTTTCCAAATACTCCACATGTACGACACAGCTCATTATTTCCAGAAATGAATAATTGGGTTACAGCTATCTTTGATTTTATTAAGAAAAGCTGAAATTTATCTTAACGACTTGTGTCGGCTTCGACCAATAATTATTTCAAATTTTTTTCGACATATCCTAGAATAAATTTTCTTTTTTTTTTGGATAAATAAATGCGATTATTTATAAATGATCGTGTCACGGAGGACTCAAATCTGAGACTTTTTGGCCTCGAGCATTAATTTTCTACCACTAAACCAACGCACACATCGTAGAATAAATTTTATTTCCAGGAATAGAGGATAGGCAGTGAGGTGAAAAAGTTATGGGGAGTGTGATATTTTTTATTGGATAAATGCTAAAATGGGACATCATAATTTCTTCATCTTCACTCTTGGGTAAAGTGAAAAAATATAGTACAACACAATGGAATTGCAACACATTGCACACACGATATCTATATCTGAATCTATAATTCTTGTCTTCTTTATTTGGTGTATAAAATTGATAAAGTTTGCCAAAAGTGATGGAGAAAAAATACAAAAAAAATCAGTGATAATAATGGAACGTAGAAGTGGACAATGTAGCAGCTTCTTTTATTGTCTTGTTTTGGCGTATGCTATAATAATTCGATGAGTATGCACTGTTTATGGAAATTGCTGAGGTCTTACTCAATTATACTCCGTATTTTTTATTTTTAGTAAGGGGTCGTATTTAATGAGTGATGTTATTTGGCCACATTATAACTACCCATACAAGAGAATATTAGTAATATTTTTTAGTATTAAATATTAAATAAAATTAATTTGAATTAAATTTATATTCAATAATTTTTACTATTTCTTAACTTAAATATCATATTAAAAATCTATTCTTTAATTTTTAAGATTAAACGGAAGCTAGAATCTTAGTTAGATGAAAGGGCAAACATGTAAATTAATTAACTTTTTCCAAATTCTCATTTTGCACACGGCGTAGACTTTCGGCCAAAACGATATGTGATATGTGGTGTCGTTTGAGTCAAGAAGTATTAAAAACACGAAATGCCACGTCGTTTCAGTGAAGGTATACTAAAACACTTACTGTGACGTCGTCTGAGAAAATGGGTATTAAAAACGACAACTTGTCAGTCATCGTTTTGGCGAAGTCAACGTCATGTGCAAAATGAGATTACATTAAAAGTTGTAATATACACCCAGATGTTTAAGCTGATGTACCAAATGAGAATTTGGGTAAAGTTCAACGATTTACAAGCTATTTGTCCCAGATAAAATCATAACCTTGAATTTATGATGTTAAATAACAACTAAAAAAATATTACTCCAATTATTATTAATTATTAACCCATATTTATATCGGTTTTTATTTCGATCCAAAATATTTAAAATGAATCGATATTTCTTTTCCAATTAAACGATTTATGATCACCCACAACATCATGACTGCATGGATTTATTCATATGTTATTGTAAAATAAAAAAAGAAAAATGGAAAACAGTAGATTTTAGTCACATTGAGGTGGACTAGTGGTTGGTGGAAACAGGCCAGACCAATCTTGTTTGTCATATCTCACACACTGCTTTATTTTCTTTGCTTTGTTTAGCTAAGTAATTGAGAGGAATCTTGATTTAATTGATTATGGATTAACCCAGATTGTGATATATTTAATCGTTTACGAAAATTAAGAAAAAGTTGGATATATTCCCAGTGAAAAAGCAAAAGTGGCTTACTGTAAAAATAGATCCACCATCGAGAAAGTTCCAATTTTAACTTATAAGCAATGATTTCTTTGATGGCTCTGACGTGGCACAAACTAACGTCTCTCTCTCTCTTAATATTTAATTCTTTTTTTATATGTGTGTGAAAGGCAATGCCGTTGGAAGCCCTAAAAATCTCAGCCATCAATTCAGCATGTGATTCCACAAAAACAATAGTTGGCTGCAGCTGCATCCCCTACCAAATAAACATGGCATATACCACTAAAATTTAATTTCGAAAAATGCAATAAATAAATTTAAACAAATTGAATTAACTGGATCTGAAAATTTAAATCAACATACATATAAGTAAAATGGTGGGGGGAGTAGAATTAATGTAATGTTGGTGGCCTTTATTTATATAACCAACTTGGTAGGATCCAAAATCAGTTACATTGAAAGTAGGAAATAAATAGAGGCATTGTATTGTCTTCTGCAATGCCATAAATTTATTTTCTAGTGGAAGATAAAAAGGAAGGAGGAATTATCCTACACATCCAAAATCAAACAAATAATACTAATAATGAATTGAATAAACACTATAAGATGAAGATATATCAGAGGTACATTACTTATCGACGTCCCACCATTAAACTCACTCAAATTCCTTTCGCCACCCAAACTCAAGCTCTATGAATTATAATAAATATGTTAAAAAAAAGAAAAAGAAAAAAAAGTGAAATTAACGCGGGCCGAAATCGAGATTCTCCCAGGCGAACGGGACCACACAGCCGACGTAGGGGTGCCCTCTTAGGAAGACACAGACGCAGACGCAGACAGCAGCAACGAGGAGCATCGAGTGAATGTAGGGTTGTTGGAGCAATCCTTGTGAGCCTCCATACCTCTTGCTTTGTCGTAGTCGATACCCTGCAGCTGCACAGGCGTGGCAGCTCCCGTTCTTCTTCTCATTATCGACCCTCTCTACTTCCATCGCCTTCGCCTCATTCTCAATCGACACGCAGACCTCGCCATTCTTCCTCTCTGCAGATTTGCGGGCAACGAGGCTGTTGTAAGAGTGGTTGTTCCTCATCAAGGCGTACGCGTATGGAGATAGTCCGTTCACATCCAACGCAGAATTCCAGCTCTGCAACCCAATCTACACGAAGAAACATACATGTGGTGAAATGTCAATGAATACACCATTTTCAGTTTCACTTTTACGATGGAAAGAAAAGTATACCTCTTGAGGATCGCTTATTAGGGCATCGATCAAGTCTTCCGAGGAAGTTGCAGAGGCAGCCAAATGCAAGGGTGTGAGACCACCGGGTCCGGCTAAATTGGGTGTGAAGATGTACTTCTCGGAAGCAGCATCGTCGGGGTCGATAACGGAATAATGGACAAGTAAATCAACCATCTTCCTGCACCTCCTTCTCACTGCCCTGTTCAAAGGGTGGATTTCCCATAGCATTGACATAGACTCCGATACTATCCCTTTTCGGCCTAAGTTCAGTTCTAGCAGGATGTCCAAGAGGGTTTTCATCAAAGCACTAAAGTCGTGCTCAACAGCGAATATCAGAAGAAACTTGAACCGATTAAGCCTGTATTCTGGGACACCAAACAATGTAGAGTTTCTCTTTCTCTGAAACAGCCATCCAAGTTCATCCAAGAAATGCACGATTTCTTCCCTTGACCAGGACCTTCCTCTACTCTCACCGTGATCATTACCAGCTTCAGCACTGCCGTTGATATGAGGCTCAAGGAGCCTCAACTCATGGCAGATGGTCTTATCAGCTATGATTACCGGGAAAGTGGTGCCTCTAAAACTATTTTCAACCTGGAAACATTCAGAATGTCAATGATCTAAAAGGCAGTTGTAGAAGGGGCTAAAAACTGACAGCTTTCGAAAATGCTACCTCAATAAAGCAGCGACCGAGCATGTTACTGTCTGTTCCATTGATTTTAAAGCTACTCAAGTTTATTTCATCAAGTGCAGCATCTTGGCACGATGATGCTTCTTCTACATTATACCCATCAGCATGCGTGCAGTGTACCCTGTCCATAATCAAAGAAAGTCACACAACGAAAGAAACAAAGAATTAACAATTACAGCTAAACTGAATATCAGTTACACATACTTGGTTCCTGGGGCCGTCAAACCTCTTCCCCTCAACCTAAGAGAGGTCTCTTTCCCGGGAACAACCGCAACAGGAGACACCGATATCAGTTCTGGCATAGCAAAACCTTTCCACGTTTTGCAGAGACGGATTTTCCCTGAAGATGCACAAAAGAAAGGAAAAAGTATGAACACAAAGCCAAATCTTCAGTGGTTGGACTGACAAAGAAATACTAACCAAAAGCAAGACTTACCATCTTTATGGGAAGCCATTTGCCTCTCGGTGCAAACCAAAAACCTTCCATTTCCCCAGAAGCTTACGTCAACACCTTTTACTAAAGAGCTGACACAATCATAAAGGTTTTCTTCAATCTGCAGAAAGGACAGAAAAGCTGGTCAACAAAAAGCAGCCCTAGCCAAGTATATCTACTTCATAACAATGCACTTACATGATCCCAGGCATATAATGGCATCGATAGATACAATGAGAGGACTATGCAACCAGGCCTGATAAAACTCTCCATTTCTGATGGACTGTTGGAAAGCCAGTTGAATATCTGAAAGTAGAGGCACCACATGCCATTAGGTCTTGCCTATAAGCTGTCAAGAATCTGAAGATGGCCAAATTCAAGCAGCATATACTAACCTGAGTTCGTAAAGAACCAGGCAAATGGCTGGGATCCTTGTCAAATAGTTTGAAAATGATTCGACCAGTGCGATCCTATAGGAAAGATGTAAAATCTGTTAAAATATGCTGGGTAAACGAGGGAGAGAAGGCGTGTGACAACAGGGTTGGTAAAAGGTACCAAGACCATGTTCTGTGAGTACCTGAGCATCAGAATTCAGGCTCGATGGTGAATGATCAGTCCCGGAGGAAGATGTATAACCAGCTTGGTATGGAGAACTTTGAATCGAAGCATTTTCAGCAGGCTGAATTGAGCCACCAAAAAGACGAAGTGATGTACTGCACCCATTGCTCATGGTTGATTTTGCACATGCAATTTCATCTTCACTATTTGAGAAATGATTGCTCTTCATTGTTTCTCTTGAGGTCCGCATCGGGAATAGGTCACGCACAAGAGGTGGTGAAGATGTGGGTGATATATCTTGTGAAGGATTACTACTGTTGGATGAAAGGTAGCTTGCATTCATCGGCAACTTCCTTGAACTATGCTCTTCAGGCGAGGAGCTAAATAACTGTAAATGCAGACTTGGAGATGTCTCCGGAACATGACAATCTACTTCTTCCATGGGCGAATGTTGGCAACTTGAACTACTCCACTCACCTCCAACAGATCCTTTTTGTGTATCTGGACGAACAACATTCTCAACATCGGATGATTTACTTTTTTCAGACTCACTTTTCTCTTTGCTTGGTTGAGATTGAATTTCTAAGGCATCAGAAGGCATTCCAGGAGCACCTGAAAGACCAGCAAGCAAGTCCATGGTGGATGGGGAAGAAGCATTTGCACTCATTTGGTTCTGGTTTTCAGAATGTGCATGATCTGATATACTTCCACTTGTAGTCTTCAAATGAGGCAGCTTGGCTGCTAGGATTGCCGGCAATGGCAATGAATTTATTTTACTAAGAATTTGTACAAGCTGATCTTTATCAGGTAGTGAGGAGAATTTAGCATTCCTGTCCTCTGGGTTCCCTGTGATTTACAGAAATCAACAATTAGCAAAACGTCGTGTAAGTACTTCTAAGGACTAAGGACAACACAAGAGCTACCATCTTGATTTAGCAACTACATAATACAGACAATCAAAACACCTTTAGCAGCTAGCATTATACCTTGTGGACGAGTTAGCGCTGCCAATAAATTGATGACATCCACCTCACAGTTCATATCATTGTGGGCACCATTGGGAACTGACACACGTGGAGTAGCATCTTCAGGCTGAGTTTTCCTCCTCCTTCTATTATGCCCAGCAAGTCTGCGCCTACAGCTTCTCTTTCCATCATCAAATTCAGAAAGAGGGTGGAACCTGATAAAATAGAATGAAATTTATACTACTGATATGTGCGTCACCACAGAAATTTAGCAAAATAAAAAACACATGTGCCAGCATTTACTGCAAAGCTTCCAAGTGGAAACCTAGACTACATACAACCACAATGCATAACGAAAATGGTCAATATCACAAACCTACTACACTGTTGGCAGAACCTCTGCATCTGTTTTCCGACTAAAGCTTTACCAGCTTTGCTGTGTACCTCACACACCTTGTGTCTCCTGTGATAATCCTTAGCAGTAGAGAGATCTTCTTTGCAATCATCTACTTGACACATAGGACGGTTAGCAGTACCAGGTGATCCAGACCTTACTCTCTTGCTGGGCCTCGACACAGGATGTGACTCTTCCAATGAATTCATGCTACCATGGCTGCCATTGCTCACAGCTTGCTGTTCTCCACCTCCAAGCTTCAGTCGAAGATTTTCATCGTCTCTTCCGATTTGAATAGGCTCTGCCTGATTCAAAGCACTGTTTTGTGTTTCATTGTTCCTTGCCAAGTCTGGTGGAACCTGTGAGCCTCTCGCCACTTGGTCTCCGTTACATTGCAATGGTCTAGCAATAAACCTTGAACTATCCCAATCCCATGACTTCGGATTCCAGTTATCAGGAGGGTTTTGATTACCAAAACTTGAAGAATAAAAAGGCACACTACGTTTCTTGACTATTGGATGTGGATTGCAAAATCTTTGTGCCAGTGCCTGGTGGATGACCACTGGAGAAGCTACTTGTGCACCTACGTCTTCCATCTGAATGCGATCGCAACTCTATAAATCCTGAGAAGAAGAAATTACAACATGATACGAAAATATTAATGCCAAGGTAACGAACAAAACTTCAGCCATATTTGTAACATTTGTAACAAAGATTAGCAATATAAATAGTAGGTGTCGAAACACAAAATACACGACAAATTTAATCAATTGACGCCAAACAAAATGAATTGCTAAAGTCACTTGATGACCAGATACGTATACACCTCCCAACTCCCAATCACTAAGTCATAAACTATAACATTTCAAGCTTAACTTTCTGTTACCCTATCAAATTTGTTACTTTTGCCCTACAACTATAGATGGTGAGCAATTGCTCCTCATTCGCAGTAAGAAAAACAATAAATTGGCAAAAAAAGCAACCTTTTGTATAATTTATACAGTATTATGCCAAACACCAACAAAAAGTTGTACACGGTCCGTAATTTAGAATAAAAGTTAGCCAAATAACACAGAATATTAGCTCGAAACGATTATCAATCCCAGTATTCCCCAATACACAAGTCAATAACAAGATACTAATTTCTGTTCACAGACACCCAAAATTCTCTGACACTCAGCCTAATTCTAGCTCAAAGTAGTCAGCCGCCTTGGGAATTAAATACAAAACAACGAATTCAGTGCAAGTGTAATCAGTATTGAAGAAATATGTGGTCAACATAAGGTGAGATCAATCAATATAGTAATATCCAATTACGCGAAAGAGGGAAGAAAAGGAAGCACCTTTACGGATCAAGGGCTTTCAATTTCATCTCCGATTTTGATTGGACTCATCTGAGTAGCAAAGACTGTTCAAAATCAGAGTCAACAATTCTGACTCCACAGCTACCAGCAGTCGTCGTCTTCGTTTTCTCTCGCTGTGATGAGAATTAAGTAGAATTTTTGGAGGGGTTTTGCAGTGGAATTGGAGAGGAACAGGAAAGGACTGATTGAATCTGGAAAAATTAAGAAAGTGAGGGGAGATCTGCAAAGGAAAAGGAGGAGTAAGAAGTAAATGAAAGGATTAAGGGCTTCTGTTTCTCTCTCTATATTTCTGCACAACTCTCTTTTACTTTTCTTCGTAGTTTCGTTGAGCACATTTTTTTGCTTTCTTTCTTTCACATTTACCCTTTTCTCATTTCTTCTCTCTCTCTCTACTTAGCTTGTTTTTTCCTTTAACCTCTTTGCCATCCGCTGCGTGTCCACACGCTTTTTACCAAATATAATTGTAATTAATTAACATCAACATTAATTGACTTAGATAATGATATAATTGAGAAGTTCAACTATAGCTGTGATTATATTTTAATCCTCCTAAATAAAGTCCAAACGCCACTGACCAATCAAAACATATGCATTTTCTTCCGAGATGGTATTCTAAGAGGATGTGTTCAGTAAAATTTTAGAAATGAACGGGAAAAAATTATATTTTTATATTTGAAAACAAGTTTGCACAATATAATACAAATATTATAAGTTACGGAGTATAACATTATAAAGAAATTTGATCGGGCAGCCGCCGAGGCATGTCCGACCCTTCCTTTACCCCTGAACGTGTTCACGTGAGGTTTTGTGGGGACCATCATCAATACAATCGACTAAAATATGAAATCGTATTTAGTTAAGAAGCATGTTCACACGCGCCCTCACATTAGGATATTTTTCACACAAGTTTTAGCGTATTAGTATGTTTTAGGGATAGCATTTTGAACTCGTGTCGCATAGTATAATACAATATAGATATATGTGGAATTTGTGTATATTACGGATAATTACTTTTTGAGTATAAAGCGCAAATACTTTTTCTTTAGAAGGAAAAGACCAAGATTTTATGTCGATCGTTACGACATAGATCACTTTAGCTAGAAAAGCATTCGTTTTTTGTGGAATTTTGTCATTTACTAATATGTTTTTATTTTCTTGAAACACGTTTGAAAAGTAATTAAAACTTAAAGCATGGATTATCCAAGCAATACCAAGAATAGACTTTGTTATAAAATAATATAATTGTATATGGTTTCACCTATCAACGAATACCTTTGATCAAATCATCAAAGTCTGGTTATCACTTTCCACGTGCTGATTTAGGAGTTTAAAGTGAAAGACTGCTTAATACTCTCTTTTTCTTCTGTACACAATTCGGCCCATTGAAATAAGCCCTCATAACAAAGTCATAGTTTTGGACCGCGAAATAAAAAATAAAAAATAAAAAATCAATATGCTGCATATAAAAATAATAAATGGATCTAAAATAAATCGATTCATTTTTCTCCCTTAGAGGCGGAATTGGAGTTCCAGATTGACTAGGCAATAAATTTAAAATTATAACATATCAGATTAATTAAAAGTTGTAAATTTTGAGGATAAGTTATATATATCATAAAAATGCAAATTCGCAACATATAAACATTTCTTTTCTTATTTTCCCCGGAAAGAAAGTCTTTTACTTGAATGAGCATGTTTTTTGCTATAATTTATTCACAATATTGGGTCCTAAACGAGAAATTTATGACAAAATTTCAAATACTTTGAATTGATAAAGTTAATTTCTAATGCTTGAGATAAAGTTTTTTCTTCTTCTTAAAATAAGTAAAGTGAATGTACCACAAGATTCAGGTGTCTATCTATCCTTGATGTCGCACCAAATTATTAAACTTGCATATTCAACCATATATGTCCAACATTCATTCAATTTATTCATTGTCCGCCAAAAAAATTGGTTAATCAGACAAAAAAATGGTACAAAAATTATAGTAGTATATTAAACAAATGTCTATTATGCTAAACCATTAATCCAAGTAAGAGGAATGATATGCTGAGGACCATTCTTGAAGACTATTCGTGAGGTCCAATCACGTATATGCTAAATTAATACTATTTTTTTTCGTTTTAGACATTTATTTTAATTCTAATACCTTAAAAAATACTATTGGCATCATTAATCCGACATATTACACAAAAATTAATGCTCGATTTGTAATTTTTCCTTGTTATTTGAAATAACAGATAAAATGAAGAAGTCGAGCATTGATTTTTATGTAATATGTCGAAATAATGATGCCAATAGTATTTTTTAAGGTATTATAACTAAAATAAATGTCTAAAACGAAAAAAATCGGTGTTAATTTAGCCTAAACATGATTGGACCTCACGAATGGTCCTTAGCATATCATTCCTCATCCAAGTAATTCCCAAAGACGAGGCTCTGTTATACATATAATCTGAAAAGGCGACATAAAAATTTCCAAAAATAATTGATGCATATGAATATGATGAGGCTTAATTAATAGATGTTCGTAAATTAACAGTTAACGCGTGGCGTGGGCTTGACGGAAGAGACACCTTGTAATGAAAGTTAGGTTACATGCATCCACTAATTAATCCACAAACCCAACTTAGCTGCCTATATCAATGTTGTGATAAAAGAATAAATTAATAGAGATAACTATTAAAATAATTATATTAAGATAATATATAAAGATAAAAAAAATTGGCCCGTAAATATAAAAAAAGCCCATTATTTGACGTAATTGCACCATTTCATGAATTGTCAAGTCGTGAAATGAAGAGATAACACTTCATTTTACGGTTAGGCACGTGTTTGGTCGTGAAATGAAGTAATATTGTAGTATTTCACAATTTTAAGACTTGACATTCGTGAAATAATAAAATAACACTTCATTTCACGACTAAGCACATATCTAGTCTAGAAATAAAGTGTTACTCCTTTATTTCACGACTAGAGTATTTACGAATTCGTGAAACATGAGGCTATTTTTTATATTAACTGGTCAATTTTTAAATTTATTATCTTAATATAACTATTTTGATATATTTATTCACTATTAATGTATAATATAATCGAAAATATTGCATTTTAGTGTAGCTTAGTGTGAAGTGATCTTGTCATGGTTACAATCAACCACGTGGCATTGCAAATATACAAATTAGATACTTGTATTTTTCAAGTAAATTATTTTCCTAGCTAGAGGCTTAGAGCCTTCGTCGTAGTGGTAGCCCCAGATTGTGACCGTGTTTGATCAAATTGAATTGGAGTATAGTGTAGTGTGACTGTGTGACAACATCAAAATTTGGACTTAATTTATTTTACAGTACAAATTGTTCTTATATTTCGTTATCAATCAAAATATTATATTATGTGGGTAGGGTGGAGATCTGCTAAAAACCCTCCACATTCTAGGAACTAGGATCCAGCATAAGAATATATGTTAATCAAAAAGCATGATGTTACACGTTAAAAAACATCAGAATATTGAAAGCATTATTTAACACGTAAAAAGACATACTATAAATAAAGTATTATCTTGTAAGTAAGAAAACATGTTAGATTTGAAAGATTAATCTGGACCATCCATTAATCAAGATCAATGAATAAGATCGGTTCCTAGTTAACATAATGGAAAAGGTTTCTATTTGATCCCCTCCCTATGTGGGTAACTACGTTTATAACTCAAAGCAAAACCCAATTGCATACAATTTACTGAGGGTAAGTGGTTTATTTATCTACAAATATATATTTTTAATTTAGCTCTAGTTTATTTTGGACTTGATGATCATCGTTGTCCTTTCACTAGATTGGGGAAAATGCTGAATAAATATGAAATTAATGGAAAATGTGAAAGATGAGAATATGCATATTTATTACTCCATGATTAACAATCAGCTATTAATAAATTTATAGTTTTAACAACTTATAGTCAATACTTTTGAAATTTTAACTCATTAGACCGTCATTTTTTTCAACTATAAAATGCTTAAAGTCTTCACTGACTCCCCGAGATGAAAGCCCAACAAATTCAAATGCACAAATATATTGAAAATATAACTATTTGGATCTCATTATTTATTTAGTAGTCTCTTATATTAATCTTCATTTCCACTTTTTCAGACACGTTATTCTAATTTGGCTGCACAGAAACAATTTCATTTCGTTCTTGTATAGCTAAGATTAAATATGAGGAGTTTTAGTTGTAACTAAGTTAAATAATGCATTTATTATATTATTTTATATATATTTTCTTTATTAAAGGATTTGGAGCCAAGAACTCCAAATCATCCCTTAATTCTCTCCAAGATCTCCATATAGATTTTCTTTATTTAAACCTTTTACATTTTATTAATTTTTGGTCAATTTATTAATTAATATTATAAAATAGCATATTCCGTCTTCATAAATAATTTTTCTAACAAGGAAAGTACTAATTTTAGGAGTCAAATTTGATGTCAATTATTTGAATCAAATCTTTTTTAGTTATAAAAGTTTTATAATCTTCAAACTACTATTCATCTATAAATTCATTATTCATCAAAACCGTAAATATATGTGTTACTTTTCTAAATTAAGTATATGGATTTAACTTCTATATACCATAAAATTCATACAAATAAAACTATTTTAATTACTTTAAATTCTATTAATAATTATAGTCTTTTTGCCTATTTCATATTGAATATGCATGAGAAAATAAAAAGTCCTTCTATTTATCCAAC
>JAYJMF010344587.1:0-12207 GCA_036873715.1 Salvia sclarea
TAAAGAGAACATAAAATCAGTTCTAGCATATCAATATATAATGCGAATAGCAAATTATAAAATAGTTGACTTAAGTCAGCTTTTCGAAAGCGCGGTTCGATATATTTCCGTTTTTGAATTATTTGTTACGTTTTACTAATCTCATCCCATTTTATTATTTATTATTTTGTTACTACTGCATTATAATGTTTTTTGTCCTGTTTCTACTTAAAACAGCCAATAATTTTTCTTTTTGTTTATCAATTAATCAAGGTGAGAGGTTCCATTTCATAATACTGAATAGTAATTTAATAATACAAATAATAAGAATTGTTGACTTAAGTCAGCTTGTTGAAAGCACGTTCGATATCTTTCTCCGTTTTCAATATTTTGTTACGTACATTTTACTAATCTCACCCCATTTTATTATTTTCTTTCTACTTAAAACAGCCAATTAGTTACACACATGAGCAAATTAACATTAACTAAAACAATAAATTAAAAGCATTGCTTTCTAATAATTTTTTTATATTACTATCATTTTTATTTCATATAATGTAATTTTATTTTTCGATTTGAAGTACACACTTGCATGTCGTGGATTAAATTTTGGAGGATCTATGTTAATGCATTCACTTGTCTCAAACTAAAGTGTGCAAATAAGAGACATCACAAATTGGTATTGGACCTGAATTGGGTGACCGTTACATAGAGTGGAAGTTTATTAGATCTTATTATATATTTTTAAATAAACTCTAGCAAAAGTACCTTTCTTAATAAAAGTAACATTTTCATAGCTTCTATAAACTCCAACATCGTCAACCTTATAATATATTTCTCCTCGATCTTCATCTCGGAACAGATCGTATATGGTAATAGTTACGGTCTCTACTCCTCCACCTTTGGTAAATTGACAACGTGTTTCATCGTCGAGGCTGTTTATGAGCAATTTATATCTCTCACTCCTCTTCAGATTGGTGTGTCACTCATTGCGCTATACACAATAATAGTACACGTGGCTTCACGCCGCCTTTGATTTTCATGGCAAAAACTAACACCAAGATCGATCATGCTTAGGAACAAGAATCTAAATGCCATTAAGTTTTTGTACTGTGGTGTTTTCTCCAATGATTTTGTTGTGCTTAATAGAAGAAAAGATCGTTTAGTAGTTAATTAATGAAATGTGAAATTAATGGGTGAGTAACCTGATAACATTGATAAGAAGTAACAAACTAGCTAACTAATGGTAGGGGGTTAATGCCCGATGCCAAAGATTTCGAGTTTAAATCCTTCATAACGCGGACTTAAAAGTTAGGTACCAAGTTTATAAAAAAAGAAAAAAAGAAAAACTAACTAAATGGAGACAATTCCCACTTTTATCACGTGCAATATACAATGGAATTGTTGTTTCTCAAAGAGAAAATATCTAGTGAATATGTTGTATATAGCAATAATATTATTTGCTTACCATAAAATAGTACTAATATATTGCGCATATCATAGTTTTGATTTCATATAAAAATGTCCTTATTACTTCGGATGAGAAGATTAACGCGTGATATTCTAATAATTAGCCAAACTTTATTGTTGTGCTAGCTCTAACAATTAAACTTTGTAATTAGTATAAGATCTGATTAATTAGTGTTGTGCGTTCTATTTCTTCATATTTTTCATAAGAACTCATATGTCGCGCGTGTATTATGTACGTCATATCACATTATCTGTCGTTTTTTTATTTGGATAAGATTATTATCTATCCAATGGAAAATTGAATATTTAAATAAGCTAAAAGATATAGTATTATTTATTTAATAATAATATAACACATACTCACATGTTTTTTTTCCCCTGGACTTAGCAGATTCCACTAAACAATTTATACTAAATAATAACATAACGTCTTATTTGTGTAATCTGATAAGTTTTTAAAAAAGTTCTTCCTAGTTTTTTATTAAGTCACATCTCATATGTAAAATTTTATAATTTTTGGATTATATTTTTATTATAAATTTTTTATATATAACAATTAAAGTAATAAGCATAAATTTTATATGTAAGAAAAACTATGATGTGTGCAACATATTACTTATAACAGGTAGATAACATTATTGCTATATATAAAAAATTCACTAGAGGCTTTCTCTTTGAAAAATTCTAATTCCCTAACGCAATTGTAAATTTTCAAGTGGTAAAAGTGAGAATATTCATATCTTAAAATCTCCATTTTATTACTTCTTCTATTCTTGTCGAGTAACAGACCATTAATTTCTCATTCATTACCTACGAAACGTGCTTGAGGTTAAAATTAATTTGAGGTACATCTTATCTTCTATAAAACCCAAACAAAAGCAATGGAGACCACCACAAGAAAAAAACTAAAATGGCATTGAAATTGTTATTCTCAAGCATCATTTTGGTGTTAGTTGTTGCCATGAAAATTAAAGGCATCGGAGCCAACGCCACTATTACTGTGATTAGCGCAGTGAGCGACACCAATTTTCCTATATCCCTCGTTTTCTCTGGCGGCGACGGTAACGGAAAGAGCTACGATTTGAAGAAGGGGGAGAAATATAAATTGATGATCGCAAAAGGCGAAAACACTGCAACAAGTTGTCGATTTACCAAAGGTGGAGGAACAGAGACCGTGACTGCTACTATATATGAACCATTCCGAGATGAAGACAGGCCACAAATATTCTGGAAGGTTGACGATGTTGGAGTTTCTATCAGCTATGATGATGGTAGTTATGAGAAAAAGGGTACTTTTAAGAGAGTTTAGAGATATTTAATAAAATCTAATAAATTTCCACTATGTGTAACGATCAATCAATTCAACTTACACATGTAATATCCGCCACTTTGGTTTGAGAGTTACAAGTGATTGCATAAACATAGATCCCCCAAAATTTAATCCAAGACATCGTACTTCAAATCACCCAACGTAGAAAAGAATAATTATATTAAAGAAAAATTATAGTTATATATAAAAAAAGTAGGAAAGTATAATGTTTTTAATATATTGTAATAACATTTTATATGACAATTAAAGATTATTCTAATTAGTTTCAACAAGAAGTCGTCTCGTCAACACAGCATCGATCGGAAGTCAACGTCCATGATAACTCAACAAACATAAATCCCATGAAATTGCCGACGATGGATTCGTTTTCGTGTGATTGTGTAATGTAAATTATCTAGGGAAAAAAAAGCGTGGGGAATTTTTGTAGGAAAATTTTGTAATTTAAGTTGATCAATTATTGAAGAGATTTTGATAGGAAAAAGCCAAGAGAGTTGTTAGATTAGTTGAGTCCAAAACAACCATAGTCGCGATAGATGAGTGTTGAGCAAGTAGGGGTCATCAATATTCGGTTATAAAATCGAGTCAAATTGAAATATAAATTAGGTTCAGTTATTTTTATGTATGTTTCGGTTTCAGTTTTAAAGGTGAAAATACCGAATTACCGAAATATATATATCAAAATATATATATCGATTATATATATATATTGTATAAAGTATTATATTATATATCATATCCATATTTCATCCCTTATTGATTAACAATAATTCAATAAAAATTAATTAAAATTACTTTACTTTACTTTACAAAATTATATGTAAAAGAAGTATAAAATTGAAATTTATATTATTATATCTTCATTTAAGAATTAATATTAATACAAAGGTGTTTCTAGTCATTTTCGTAATTTAATTCAATAATACTAATACTAAAATTAATTTTGTATTATTACAAAGAAATTAATAGTATTATACCCAAGGTCGGCGGATTGGAATAGTTTGTATGAATTATAAATTAAGAGTACGTATTATCTAACTAACATTAATTAATTTCCCCCTTTTTTTTCGGGATCAACATTTCAAAGTTTCTAAACCTGCAGTGGAAAGGCTGCCACAAGGCCCACAATAACAATAACACCATTAACATTAACTACAATACTTACATTACATAAAAAAATGAAATAAACACTAATTAATTAAAAACCTAAGCATAGAGAAAACTAGGTAAAGTGAGTGAGGTCCATCTTCCGGCCAAGCCTCACTTGCGCCGCCGTCGTAAGGTGCAGCTTGCCGCCGTCCAAGGGCAAGCCCTTCGCGTTGACGCCGGTCACGTTTCGATATAATTGGAAAATAATTTCAATTGAAATATTTCTGGCTCCGTCGCTGACCTGGATGATGGGAAGAGAAATGAATGAGAAATTAATTAATGGTGTGTAATTACCCCACAAGACTAAAAATAATTAAAATGGAGATTTTAAGATGCGAATATTTCCACTTTTACCACATTCGAATTTACAATTGCGTTAGGGAATTAGAGTTTTTTTTCAAAGATAAGATCTTTGGTGAATTTCTTATATATAGCAATAATATTATCTACCTATCATGAAATATAGTAGTATGTTGATGTTGTACATATCATAGTTTATCTTTCATATTAAAATTTATGATTATTACTTCGTTATAAAGATTTTATAATAAAAATATAATCCAAAAATTATAAATTGTGCACATGAGATGTGACTTCACTAATATACAAAGGAAGAAACTTTGTTAACAACTTATTAGATTACACAAATAAAGAAGCAAATTCAATTATGTTCTTATTTAGTGGAATCTGCTAATTAAGTCCACGGAAAAACATGTGAGTATGAAGAAATAAATACAAAATACTTTTAGCTAACTACTTAAATATTCAATTCTGCATAGGATAGCCTTTCAAAAATAATATTCTCCATAGCATAGATAATAATAATATCCAAATAAAAAACGACAGATCCCGTAGCTATATAAATTATCAAAAGAAAAGTACGTGTATCGTATTTGATATGACGTACATAATACACATATGAATCCTTATGAAAAATATGAAGAAATACAACACACCAAACTAATCAATCAAATCTTTTACTAATTACAAAGCTTGTTAGAGCTAGCACAACAATAAAGTTTGACTAATTATTAGAATATCATGTGTTAATATTCTCATTCGAAGAAGTAATAGTGGTAATTTTATATAAAATCAAAACTATGATATGTGCAATATATATTACTATAATTTCATGATAACTAAATAATATTATTGCTATATATTTTCTCTTTGAAAAACACAATTCCATTGTTGATTTGCACGTGATAATTAAAAGCAGGAATATGCATATCTTAAAGTCTCCATTTAGTTTGCTAGTTCTTGTCAATTCTCATTAATTAATTAACAAACAAACGATCTTGGGGTCACAAATAAATAAAAGTTACATCACAAAACCATTCGAGAACATCACAAAAACTAAAATGGCGTTTAAATTGTTGTTCCTAAGCATGATCTTGGTGTCGTTATTTCCATGAAAATTAAAGGCAGTGAAGCCACGTGTACTATTATTGTGTATAGCGCAGTGAGCGACACCAAGTTTCCTATCGCCCTCGTTTTCTCCGGCGGTGACGGTAATGGAAAGCGCTACAATTTGAAGAGGAGTGAGAGATATAAATTGCTTATAAACAGTCTCAACGATGAAACACGTTGTCAATTCACCAAAGGTGGAGGAACAGAGACCGTAACTGTTACCATATACGATCTGTTCCGAGATGAAGATCGAGGAGAAATATATTATAAGGTTGATGATGTTGGTGTTTATAGAAGCTATGAAAATGTTACTTTTATTAAGGAAGGTACTTTTACTAGAGTTTAAAAATATTTAATAAAATCTAGTAATAAACTTCCATTCTATGTAACAGTCACCAATTCAGGTCCAACAATACCAATTTGTGATGTGTCTCCTATTTACACAGTTTAGTTTGAGAGTTACAAGTGAGTGCATTAACTTAGATCCTCCAAAATTTAATCCACGACATGCAAGTGATTTCAAATCTCGAAAATCAAAATTACATTATATTAAATAAAAATAATACTCCCTCTGTCCACCAAGAATATACCACTTTTGCCATTTTGGGCGTCCATGAAGAGTATACCACTTTCCTTATTTGGCTTATACCCCACACACATTTCTTATAATTTAACTCCACCCAACTCAATATTTACAAAAATACCTACTATTTCCTTCACTTTTTACCTCAAAAGTCAACAAAGTGGGACCCTTTCTCCACTCACTTCACCATTTTTCCACTTTAACATTAAACAACACATTTTTCCTTAAAACTCGTGTCGTCCACCAAAGTAGTATACTCTTGGTGGACGGAGGGAGTATAATATAAAAAACTATTGGAAAGCACAATAATATTTTTTAATAACAATTGTAAATAATGAAAAGATTAGTTAATTAATGTTTTAGTTAATGTATTTATTGTTGTTTATAAATATAAGTTAGTTAATGGAAGCATTTCTATTAACAAAGCAAAAATGCATTATTGATTATTTGATATAACAAAAATGAAAAATTATTGGCTGTTTTAAGTAGAAAGAAAATAATAAAATTGGGTGAGATTAGTAAAACGTACGTAACAAAATATTAAAAACGGATAAAGATATCGAGTGTGCTTTCAACAAGCTGACTTAAGTCAACAATTCTTATAATTATTATTATTAAAATTATTATTCAGTGTTATGAAATGGAACCTCTCACTTGATTACTTGATATTAACAAAAAGAGAAATTATTGGCTGTTTTAAGTAGAAACAGGACACAAAAACGTTCTAATGCAGTAATAAAATGGGATGTGATTAGTAAAACGTAACAAATAATTCAAAAGCGGTAATATATCAAACGCGCTTTCGGAAAGCTGACTTTAAGTCAACTATTTTATAATTTCCTTTTCGCATTATATATTGATATGCTAGAACTGATTTCTTTATGATTCAATGCATTTCAATTGGAGATTGCAATTTTCTTTTTTTTTTAATTTACCATTTTAATAGGAAAAATTAATATACTTTTAGGTACAATTAGCCCATAATTAACGTAATGATATTAATGATCACTAGGTGTTGAGAAGTAGATATGTAACAATGGAGAAATTAATTAAGCAAGCCATACTGAAATTGGGAGCTAGGCAATTCAATGGCGGCGGCTCCGCCACCATTGGTGGTATCAAGATCGAGACAATTTCCTTAACAGTATTGGTTGATTTTGATACCAACAATGGTGGTAGCTCCGCCGTGGATCGCCGCATCAAATCCCCCTTGTCGGTGGTATCAAAATCGAGACAGCTTCCTTAACAGTACTGGTTGATTTTGACACCAACAATGGTGGTAGCTCCGCCGTCGGTCGGAGCATCGAAGCCTCTCGGCGACGGTGCTTCGCCGACGTGTCGGAGGATGTGGTGTCTTTGTTTGGGAAGGCAACAATATATATATATATAATAAAAAAGATTAGGAGCCTATAATTTGGGTTGTGATTAAAGTGTTGTACTTTTTGCAGTACAAGTTGTATGTCAATTACTACAACATAACTTATGCAGTACCAAAGACGCAACAGTACACTTCACCGTTTCAAATTGAAAAAGGCAAAAAATGACCACTGAATTTTGATTTTTTATTAACTTCGATTAAGAAAATAAGTTCACATGCATGTATACTATAATAATTGGCTTGGTATCTCTAATCACTTTGTGCTTGGCGCTAAGGAATCAAAATTCCATTTTTATAATTAGCAAGTAAATTTAAAAGTAGTATGTTCGTACTACATTCGAATTTGAAATCTTTGGTATAGAGACAATACGTTGATCATTGTACTACTAAGCAACACATACACAAATATCCCACTTTTTCGGTGTCTTGTTTTGTACTATTTTATTTCGAATTTCACTTTCTTTTGTTTTGGTGTAATTTCATATTTATTAGTTAGAGAATACTGTATTATATACAATTAGGGAATATAATCATTTTAACATTTAATTTCAAATTTATTAAATAACCTATATATCGTCATTAACTTTCGTTTGTTTAAACGACACTTGAAATAAAGAACCAGAAAAGTATTTTTGCATACAGCACGCATTCAGCTCTAATAATGACTTTCTTTAAAAAAATAACATTATTAATAAAAACTTATCAGTGTTTAACGCATGCAAAATTACTATTCTTTAAATGTAACAACTAAATATCATGCTGTACATACAATGATATAAATAAATATGTTGCTATATACAAGAAATTCACAAGAGATTTTCTCTTTGAAACAAATATTTCTCATTGTAAATTTGCAATTGACAAAAGTGGGAATATGCAAATCTTAAAAACTTCATTTTTATTACTTACGAAACGGTCTTGGGCCAAAATAAATGTGATCTCATCTTCTCATCTATAAAACCCATCAAAATGAATAGAAAAACACCAAAAGCAAAAACTAAAATGGCATCTAAATTGTTGTTCCTAAACATGATCTTGGTGTTAGTGGTTGCCATGAAAGTTAAAGGCCGCGATGTTGGCATCATTAGTACTATTTATGTTGTTAGCGACACGAAATTTCCTATCTCCCTCGCTTTCTCTGGTGGTAATGTCGAAGGAACACGCTACAATCTGAAGAGCGGAGAGAAATATAAATTCATTATAAACGACACGAACGTTGCAACGCGTTGCCAATTTACCAAAGGTGGAGGAACAGAGACTGTGACTGTTACTATATTCGATCCAATCCGAGATGAAGAGCGACCATATATATATTATAAGGTTGACGATGTTGGAGTTTATAGAAGCTATCAAAATACCACCTATCTGAAGGATGGTACTTTTACAAAAGTATAGAAGTATTTGATTAAATCTAATAAATTATATTCTCTGTAACTATCAAACAATTTACTCCCAATACCAATTATAAGATCTCCTATTTACGCATAATATCTCCAAAATTTAAAGGAAGGCAAGTAAGTATACTTCAAAATTTAAATCTTGTTATATATAGCTTAAATGAGATTAATTAAATAAGGATTAAATAATATATAAAAAGGCATTGTAATTGAGAAAAATTGTAAAAGATAAAAAATTATTGCACTACATGAAAGACATGAATTGCCGATAGAATTAATGACGAAAAATTTAAGAAGTTGTGGTGTCAACGACGGAATCCCAAAGGAAAGAGATGAAAACTGGTTTTAAAACAAATTATGATTTTATTATAAATTTCTATTCAGGTAAATTGGAATAAACAAAATAAATACATTTAATTAAAAATAAAATATATTCTATTTATTTCAAAAATTAAAAGAGGATCATTGCAACAACAACAGAAACACAAGCCATCTTAATTAGTTTAGGGCAAAGGAGGTTAAAATACATTCTATCAAGGCAACGAGGCACAGAAACAACTGCTAGCAAATTGGAGTTAATTAAATTAAACAGAGCAAAACAACATAGACGATTGTTGATATTTAACTCACCCAAACAATTTTGGCCTTCCAAAATATTGGGGGATAATATTGGTAGAAATTTTGACATTTGATGTAAGTGGATAAATGAATAATGCAAAACATTTTAGATCCAAACATAAGCCAATGCAAAAATTAAACCCACGACAATGAAAATATGGAATTTTAAAAAAAAATCGATTAAATTATATGCTGCATAATTTGTGTATAATTCAAAGCTTGATGCTCATGTTGAATAATTTGATTATAATATTAATGTCAATCATTCATCTCACCATAGGCAGTACTGCTTTATTTTTCTATTTTGGATCTTATGTCCAATTAAGAGAACATTTATACCAACTCTTTGAAGTACAATTACATGTTTTGGATTAAAATTTGGAGGATATTACAATAGCATATATCTTAATTGGCACTGCACCCGAATTGATTCATCGTTACATTGAGTGGAAATTCATTAGATTTTATTAAATATTAACTCTTTCGAAAGTACCCCTTTTCTCATAATTAACATCGTTATAACTAATAGAAACTCCAACATCATCAACCTTCCATTGATTTTGTTGGGTTTAAGTTATATATAGAAATCGCAAGACCGTTTCGTAGGGTAATTAATGAGAAATTAATTAATGATGTGTGTCACCGGACAAGACTAAGAAGAAGTAATAAAATGGAGATTTTAATACATTAATATATCCATTTTTAATCACGTGTGCAAATTTACAATTGCATTTATAGTTTTCAGAAGAGAAAATCTCTAGTGAATTTCTTATATATAGCAACAACATATTTATCTATCATAAAATTATAGTAGTATGTTGCACATACCATACTTTTGCTTTCATATGAAAATTATATCCTTATTACTTCGGATGAGATATAGATATAGATAGAAATATAGGTATTGATATAGATATAGATTTATTAATATCGCATGTTACACACTAACACTAAAATAAGGTTAATTAACTTGAGAGCCTTTTGATTCTTATTGAAGTATTCATAAATAAACTAGATATTAATAAACGAACCTCTTTAAAAAAAATACACTACTAGCTAATTTTAATTACTACCTTTTTCAGTAGAGGAAATTGTCTACCCATTTTTTCTTTGTTTTTCCATTTCTAGATAGTGAATGAATCCTATGTGAAACGGTACAAATAAGTAACCATCTCTTGCATTTGGTTAGGAATTATTGAAAGACTTAATTCAATCTCAAATTGAATTAGATTTGCTAAGTCAATTTATTTTTGTGTACATTTTAGGCTAATCATAGCTTTAACTCTCTGATAGTTGCATCTATGACAATTAACAATAACGTATTTCAAATTTTCATTACTCTAAATTTACTTTCTTTGCTATTATAGTACATGGCATAAATTAATTGTAACTAACCATTTTTTGCAAACAAACACCAAAGCTGACCAATATCACTACATATATGTAAAATAAAACTAATTAAAAACTATACACATTAATAGACATATTTATCCATACTAATTAATCATCTCTTCTTCTCATATTTCTTTCCTCCAAATAAGACCTCCGGCAATGGTGCCCGACGGCGGCGATGCACGGTGGCGGGTGGCCGGTTTCTTGCCTCAACCGCGACAAAGCAATATTCCTACTAGCCGGCCAGAGCAATATGGCTGGCCAGAGCGGCACCTGCAATCCCTCTCAGAGATGGGACGGGGTGAAGGGAGGAGTGTACGTACCCGCCTCGTCTCTGAGAGGGCTTGCATGTGCCTCCCCGACAAGCCATGTTGCTCTGGCCACTAGCAGGAATATTGCTTTAACTCCAGAGAGAGAGAGAGAGGGGGATGGGATGTTATGCCCTTTTCCATCCCACAACATATATAGACCAATATCACATGTCATTGTGCTGCTGAAAAAGTGAGATGAAATTAATAAGATGAAAAAGACCTATGTACTCAAATTACTTAATAACAACACGATTTTCTAAAGTTTCATAGAAATAGCATGCTCATTCAATGTACCAAAAATGTGCAGTAGTCTCACTTGGGGAAAAAGTTATGGGTTAATCACTTCTTTGAATCTCAATTTTTTGGTATGTAATGTGATGCAAGAAATGGTCGAAAGTCAAGTATTTTAATTTATGTTAGTATATTAGTCTCTCCTATTCATATTATATATATATATATACACATATATATATATATATACATTCATATCTTTAATAATTTTGGTTGTGAGTAAACAATTCAACATACAATAGTTTGTTTATAGTTACAAATTATTTTAGATTAGAATAATTTTAGTTTTGACTTAAAATAATATTAATATAAAAATTGAAAGTTGCACTGAGTTGGAGCCTAGCTAGTACAACTCCTACATGTATATATCCATCAATGGAGTCGAGCATCATAAAACTCGAGCTCAGCTCAACAATTTTATCGAGCTTGAAATAAGTTCGATCGAGGTCATTTGTTTGTAATAGGATCCAGGAAGAATGTTGAAAGTGATACCAATTAGAGAGAGTAAATGTTGATGTGGAAAACGAAAACGTATTTTATTTTCAATCATTCAAATGACGTTTTTTCATTAGTTAGCTTGCCACATCGTCTCTATGACATCACCTACCTTGGATGTCACGTCTTAATTAGGGATGAATCTCGAGATAATTGAAAGTCCATGAATTCACACAATAATTTTATAATAAAAATCCGAAAATTTTGAATAATTAACACTTTATTTTAAGACGTTTTTTAAGATTGGTTAAATTATAAGAATTTGATGAATTTGGGCTAGAAGTGTATGACTTAGAGTACAATAATGATGGCCCAAAAGCTTGCACAAGCCCAAAAGAAACCAGCTTATAATAATAATAATAATAATAATAATAATAATAATAATAATAATAATAATAATAATAATA
>JAYJMF010344598.1:0-12205 GCA_036873715.1 Salvia sclarea
TTTTTTTTAATTTCCTTTTAAACCGTGGACTCGATTTTTTCCGTGGAGCGTGGACAGTGGAATTTGGCCGTGTCCTCCGCGTTTTAGGCATCTTTCGACCAAACGGCTAGGTTTAATTTGTTTATCATTTTTTTCGTTATAAATGATTAATATAGGATATGGAATATGAATCGATCAACATTTGTCGATTTTTCAAAATTACCCAAATCCTAGGAAGAAATCTCAGTTAGTAGACCTGATATCAAACCATATCGTTGTTGCCATAATAATGTAATAACAATTGACTTAATTTTATTGCATTCTGTATTTAATTATTTATTATTTATTATTTATATCATGTCCCTTATGTCATGATAATAAATTTCCTACTTAAAGTCTCCTCTCTATATTTATTGGTGTCTAATAATAATAATAATAATAATAAAATTATTGTTCCCTTAATATATTGATATAAAAATTTAAAATATTAATATATCATGATAATATATATGATATGATATATATTAATATTATTAATATTAATATATCATGATAATACCATAATTCTTTGTCAAATGGGATTTATATAATTAGAATCATAAAACATCTACGTAGAATTGGGTCTATTTGTCAACAAGCATTAACAAATAAAGAAGAATCATAAAACATCTACGTAGACTTGGGTCCATTTGTCAACAAGCATTAATTAACTAACATTAGTAATTGTTAATAATTTACCCAAAAAAATATGTTTTCATGAATACTAATTGAAGAAATTATGCCATGCTCACTGCATAGCGAATCCATCCTATTCTGATAGCAGTTCATGATATTGATTCCGGAAATCTACAAATATTCACTCAACGGCCAGATCCGACGCGCAATCCTTTCACGATAGGTCGCCAAAAAACGGAGTCCACAATCTTTCATGCGAGGAAATCCTGAGAAGAGTTTGTCCAAATTAGCACATGCATGAACCCCGGAGCTCACCGAATCCTCTTGCCTGGGCTGGTTAGTCGGCATAAATAAATCCAATTTCTCTGTCGTTTTGCGCTTTTTTGTGTTCACATTATTCTTCCAGTAATCGAGTTTTTCCAACAATGTAGGCATGAGTCGAGTAATAGGCTTCATCTGGATAAAATGTTTCTCATGCGCCGCGGGATCATTAGATAGTGAGTCGAACAACTCAACTCTCCAATCCGTAATAGAGATGCAAAGGGTGACCCAGTGAGCCTCAATCTGACTCCCTACATTACAGACAGTGAGGATCTACACCATCCCCACTTGCGATCAGTTTTCGAGTAAATTAAAGTAAATAAATATTGAACTTAACATTACACCTATCACATACCCGTTTTGCACGCAACCACGACCCTAAGTGTTTATCCTTCCCTCCATGCGCCATATCCTTTAAATCTTCCGGGATTTTCCATTTTTTGCTATAATTCGGCTTTGTTTTGACATGTTCACCCAATGGATCGTGGGGATGCAATTTTCCAAACTTACGCACCATGACTTTCTGTTTAGAGGAGTAAAAAAAAAACATTTAAATATTGTCTAAATTTTCCTAGATTCATGAAGTTTAAATTTATTTAATGGATGTAAGAATGCAATGCAGCTGCTTTAAAGAAAGAAAAGGTCAAATCAAAGGCTACTCTATGCAGATTGTTTTTACTACTTTCACACATTATGTGGTACGTACATTTAATGCTGGAGTCGTTTGATTGATTGAGGCTAGGGTTTTCTTCTTCTTCTTCTTCTTCTTCTTCTTCTTCTTCTTCTTCTTCTTCTTCTCAAGCATTTTGAAACTCTCCACCAATTTGTTTTCTTCATTTATTCGACAAAATACTCTCATGGAAGCCGTCAAAGGGAAAAGAAAACCAGATGAAGGTATATAGATATAAACAATTGCATTCATTGTTTTCACGTTAATGGTGATGATAAGATTCTTCTGAAACTTGTCTTAAATGCTGGAGGCGCTGAGAATCGCATTTATTTCCAAATATACTTGGTCGCACGTACCTTTCTTTTTCTTCGGAGAAGTTGAGGAATATTCAATGAGAATTAAACAAACTTGTCTATTTGCTATTCACTTTTATTTGGAGCTATTTGCAGAGGAAATTTTATATGTTATTTTTTTTTATTCGAGAGGATTTTTTTGTAAAAAAAATATACTTAACGTTATCATATGATTTTTTAATTTTTGAGATCTACCTTTGCTCTCGTTTAATTTATTTCATAAATTTTAACTCGGAAATATTAAATCAAGTGAGATATATTTTATTATTTTTCTATGTCGAATTGTTGCATTATTAAAATTTAAAAATTAGAACAATTTTATGTTTCTATAAATTTTCTTGGGGAGATTTGCAAATCTAATTGTTAGTGTTTGCTCAGATCTGTGTCAACGGCCTTTTTTAAATTAGTCCACATGTGATCTATGGACACAAATGAGTACACACAAACACCTATTTTTTTTATGGAGACGCAGATCTGTGGAAACACGTACAATCCACGACCACACATCTTTAGACATAAATGAGTATACAGATTTGTGTACACACCCATTTGTTTAGAAACGACCTTCTTTATGAATTTAACTTAACTAATTCTACAAAATTTATAATTAAATATATAGCTTATGTGGTTGTAATAGTTCTACCGTACAATTGGCCATTAATACTTACTCTAATTAATTATAATTTATTATTTTTCGAAGGTGGGACAATTTCTTAGTTGCTTGCTTAAACAAGTGCGTGAAGTTCTCGATGGCATGAAGGAGGTTGCACCAATGGTGGTGGATGAAATTAAGAAATCTTGCTTCGGCATATTCCTGCGAATCCAACCACTCACGTTCCAAAGCTATGTGATGTATTATATGCTGAAACGATTTGATCTACACTCAGGAGACTCGAGAATTCTCAAATTCGAGATTAATGGTATCGATGCTTACTTTGGCCCGGACCAATATGTGGCTATCACTGGCTTAACATCATGGTCGGCGAAGTTGAAAACACGCCCGAGAGTTCTACGGTCCATGCTACGGTTTTTGCTTCGAAGCCTCTCATATCGTTGAAGGATATAGAGGGGGCTTTCAGGAAATCATGTTATGAAGAAGCTGACACATACCAAACAGCTCTCAAGTTTGGTTTGGTTTACGTTATATATGCAACACTAATGTGCCGGGGGTCAACTGCTAAACCGTTGAACTTAAATACCTTCATCTAGTCGATCATCTTGATGTGTTTTATTCTTATCCGTGGGCTAAGGTGTCGTACGAATTATTGGTCAAGCAAAGTCACATGTGTAACAAATGGATTAAAAGAGATTTGAGAAGGAGGAAGCGGCCGAAGGTTGATTTTTTTGGCTTTGCTTTAGCGTTACGAGTTTGGTCATACGAGGTTATCCCTAGTTTGGGGGACCTTTGTGGGAAACTAACTCCGAATTACGAAGACAAATTTCCTCGTATGTTAAGATGGGATGCAGATGATTATCAAACCTATGAGGATGTTCAAAAATGTGTACTCAAGCGTGGAGCATTGGCAGTGGTGAGTTCAATTTAATCAATTATTTGTAATATTTATTCGTGAATTTATACAGCATCATAATAATATTTCTTGCAATGTATTGGGATACCTTAGGAACCTATGGTCCTCCATCCAAATGAGGAAGCCATGATCTTGAAGGCTCGTGAACATTATGACATTGATTTACTATTCCTATCAAAGTCTATATTACAAGTGCCCGCCAAGATTGGAAGACGTGCAGTGAAACGCAAACTCTGCTACGGGTTAGAAAACATCGACGAAGAATATGATGAAGATGTTGGAGCTACTAATGAATCCACATCTCCAGTATTTTTATTCTATGTGGTAGACATCACAAAAATACATTTTTATGTGTTTGTTCAATCATTAATTTTTTTGGTGTTTGTATTCTTGTTGAATCATTTAGGAGGTTGTCAACTTACCAAAGATCGTCGAGGACCAGGTATTGTATTTTTATATGAAGTTTAGCCCCATTACTATTATTGTGAGTATCAAGCTGCTTCTTAATATAGATAATACTTAATATTGTGCCATAGGGGTCGAATATGCACAAGGCCAGGTCCCAACCCGTTCAAACTGAAAGTATTCTGCAGAGGTTGGAAAGACTTGAAGAAGTGGTATGAATATGTGCAATTACATGTTGAAATAATCCCATGAAGCAGTTTGCTTGTCAGAACCTAATTATCAATGTTGTTACACAGGCCAATAGCCCTCCAGAGCATTTGATTTTTTTACTGAGAAACATTACCCACAAGATCAATTTATTATGGGAGAGATTTGGCTATGTTCCAAGGGATGAAAAATTTGGAGATTTATTTGGAGAGTTGATGGGGTTGAAAAAGATGATTGATGAGATCACCCCAAGCTCCTCCTCCTCCGACGTCCATGACCTAGTTGATGGGATTTCGATGGACACTGCTTCCAAATCTGAAATCTTTGCTGGATTAACCACTGCCTCGACCAAATTGAAGGGAAAAATGGTGGCCTCTGCATCGACCCAACCACATGAACCCACAATCCCCTCTCCACCGGTCGGAGACGTCATGGTCCTAGAGATAGACACTGCATCGATCAAATCGAATGGAAAATTAATGGTGGACTCTGCATCGGTCCAACCATATGAAAGCGATTCTGGCTCATTCGCGGTCCAACTCGATAACGAAACTGCGTCTCAGTCAACGGTGAATTCGAGAAGTTCTCTTGACTCTATGTACAAGCCGTTTAAGAAATACGACGCTTTTGCTTACAAGAAATTCCATAACTGGCTTGTGAGCGCAAGAAATGGCCAAAAGTAAGTATATATATTATACTATCTATTACCAACGTTCTTTATATTAAAACATGATATGCCATTCATCTTGTTTATATTTATTTAATCTAGTTCGGGGATATGCAAACTAAAGCTGAAAATATTGGACGAGGTATCATACAAGTGGCTGGAAGTGATTTATAAATACAAATCTAAGTTGACTGAAGAGGTAACATATGTATGACATTATATGGTCAATATTGGTTCCCACCACATTATTATTATATGTTAACATTCGGAAACTCTTTTGTGGATTTCAGCATTGTGATGTGCTACTTAATTTGATTATCCTCAAAGCGAAACTTGGCCCATCAATGTTCATCAACAACTGGACTATCATAGAAAGCAATTGCTGGGTTAGTACAACTTTTCCTTTTTTCTAATTACTGTTAAAAACGTGTTTCAATAAAGCGTGATTTATGGACAAAAATATTTTAACTCCATGACATGTTCACTCGTTATTATTCACTGTATAATATAGGACAAAGTGGCTCGTAGTACTACCTTTGAGGCGGCAAAGCAATGTCTGATGAAATATATTTTGGGGGTTCATCCAAAGGAAGGTGGATTAGCGTGGTGTGATGCGTGGGAGATTTTTGGGATTGGTTTTGTTTTTGGATCCCATTGGCTCGCCTACAAGATTGAGTTGGAATTGGGAATGATCACAGTGTATGATTCAGCGTTGGATTTCTTTAACTATGAGGATGTGAAGTTATCACGTCGCCAGAAACCTTGTAGTCAAAAGCAGAACGGGAATCCCTGAAGAAGAAGTTCATCAGTCGACCGTCATCATCAGAAGAAAAATGGATCATCTATTAACTTTTTGTTCAAGTAAGCAATCAAGGCGATGGAATCACCATCCTCAAGCCTTGATACCCTTCTTTTCTTGTCAAAATGGTTGTATGCATCCTTTCTTGTATACCCTGTATTTTGTACCCCAGAAGCCATCTTTTCCATGAAGAGACAAGCCTTATTCAATGAAATCCCTGATGAATGCAAAACTTCCAGTAGGACGGCTTTACCATACGTCAATTTGCCACTAGATCTCAAAAGATAACTCTGATCAATGTCAAGTAAACCATGATTATGATGCTTCAGAAATACACTAACCTTTCACTTCTCATTTTCTAGGCAGATTACTAACTTCGCCTCGCAATTTGATTGGGTACTCATTTTCCTAAAATCACCAACACGTGCTATGGGAACTTTGCGCACGTTACACGAGCATATAAACTCTTTATATCGCAAATCATTGCTTCGGGCAATATAACGTTGGTCTCCTCTTCTCACGCTAAATCCGTTAAGCCGTGCATACTCCAAATACAGTAGATAACATGGTTCAACACCCACCACTGTGCAGCCCACTTCCAACTTCTCCTCGATCTCTTCTGCCAAAGGTTTCATGCTTTGAACATAATCGACATTGGGGATCCCGTATATATCGTCCACTGGTGAATCCGCCTCATCTTCATTTTGTTTATTGTGGTTGGCTTCATCTCTGGATTGATCGTGTTCTCACTACAACAAAAAAGGCTTACAACAACGGGTTCCAACTGTTGTCTTCGCTAAAACCCACTGATGTCGAAGGTGATATTGTCGTATATTAGCGCCTATAGACAACGGTTTTAAACTGTTGTCGTACATACCAATGACATCAGTTTTCGCTCATAGACAACGGTGTTAAACTGTTGTCGTAGATACCAATGACATCAGTTTTCGCTCATTAACAACAGTTTTTCACTGTTGTAATGGAATTATATCACAAACAGTTATCACTGTTATACCACAAATAAATACCTTCGTTGTCCTAGACACTACGGAAACCTTTTATGCTAATGAATATAACAGTTTCTCACTTTTTTTCTTTTTATTGTGGTATTCAAAATTTAATAATAGAAAACTCAAATGCCAAAAAATGAATTAGAAATATTATAAAATAAGATGTTTGCATTATTCATTACAAAAGTTCATAGCTTCGTCATAATACAATTTTTCTATATGTGCTCAAATATATAAGGATGTCACCACTATCAGAAAGCTGAGCCAAACACTCGTAGACTTTCCACATGTTATTATCAGTCTTTAATCTTTACCGCAACTAGCTACAATCTTCAATAGTTTAGACTTTGCTGCCGCCATAGCTATAGTCTTCATCACAACCAGCTACAATCTTCAAAAACCTCAAACTGAAAGAGAATGAAAAATTATATTAACTCATTTTAACTATTAATTGTCTACCGTGTTTTGAATATTCCTAACAAAAAATTCTTTATACTATTATTTTTTAATACAAATGAATCCATGCAAAAGATACACAACCTCTCAGACCAATCAATTAAGAAGAATTTCTAAAGCAAGGGATAGTAATCACAAATCTTTTAGGTAAAGCTATTGGATTATTATGTTCACATGTCTCGCTCAATGTCCAAAATTTTAGTAACTGTATAAAAATATTGACTTGACAATAGAAGCATGTTTTAGTATATTAAATAAATAAATAAAAAATAATCATATTAAGGTTCTGTAATAGTCATTTTATAGCAACTCTATCTGTAAAAGGCTTTTAAAAAGTAAAACTTATTCCTAATTCTTATCATCCCTATTGACCAATTTATTTGAACAACAAAAAAGAGACTATAACTCAGAAATCAGAATCACCTTTCATTGCTTTACATGTGAGCATGTGGCGTTCAAGATAAAGTCAATTGGACATTTCATACATATCAAACACGTATGACACCCGACGCATAATCAATAACAGAAAACATACTCCATCATCCTATTAAATATGCGACTCAATGACAAAACATAGCAAGTATTGCATACAACAAATATATTGAAACTAAAACTTGTTAACCACATACTGTGTGCTACTAATTCAGAAGGAAATGAAAACACGGCAAAGATCTAGCAATTAGATTTTAAGTGTTATTTATCTAAAAAGTGATTGATAATGATATCAATTCCATCCATTACGTATTACACTAATATAATGGCAACTTATTGACTAGCAATGTGTATTCTCTCATACTTTGTCTTAAGTTAGGATTCAATACATTTTCAGATTAGAAAAACAACAAAAGTATAGATATGCTAGGCGAATCAAACAAGCCCCTCATTTCTACAGTTATATGCTTATATGGAGATTAATTTCAAATTACTATGTGAAAAAGTTCCAAATAGCATAGTTCAAATCAAAAAAGAAAATTGAACTTGATATAGAAATCGATGCAAGAAAACAATACCCGACCCAAATCACCAACCAATTTAAGGTGATGTAAAGAATCCTTATATAGCCTTGGAAAGGAACTATCGACCTACCACTTGAGATTTGAGAACCTATAATAGTTAAGAAATATAGAATTGAAAACAAAATAAAGTAGATCATCAAAATGCAATCATCAAAAGTAGCAGTAGCATATTTGAGTTGAGAAACATTAGGCAAAAATAAGAGTCATCAAACCAAATTGTTGAAGTAAATTACCTCGTCTTTCCATGCCTATTATTTTCTTCTAATACAGAGATCCTGTCAAGAGCAAACAATAATATTTTGTAAGCTAATTGAAAAAAAAGGAAATGCAATAAAATCGACGAAAAACAAAATGCAGACGAGTTGAAGAAGAGAGGGACAACGGGTGTAGCAGAGCAGGGCGCCGGCAGTGATGCAGTTGTGTGAGCGGAGAAGAAGGGTGTATAGTCGTGTGAGCGAGCAGAGGGATGGAGTGCAGAGACGAGGCTGAGAGTTGCGAATCGAGCAGCGACCGACGGTGCTGGAGTGATTGGCGGCAGAGAGCTTCTTGTGGTGTGCCGCTGCCGGCGGCGCAGGGGACTGACGGACGGAGGGTTTGAACGAAGGAGAAGAAGGGGACGCGATGAATGCGAGGGTTACGGACTTACGGTTGGGATTTGGGAATGGGGTATGAGAAGAAGACGACTGTTTTGATTAAGAACAAATTAATTAATTTAATACTAATACTAATACTAATTCAATTCTTCTTTTTAGGAAAATAGTATTCTAATTCTAATTTTAAATCTAAAAGTTTGTATTGTTGAAAACTGAATATAAATATTTTATAATTCAATTCTTCTCTTAAGAAAATAGTAATTCTATTCTAATTCTAAAAGTGTGTTTACTGAAAACTAAATATAAATATATTAATATGGGATTGTTTATTATAATTATAAAAAAAAATTGTATATATAATATCAATAATTTTGGTTTAGTATCAATAAACTTGTTCAATTATTGGGTATATCTATAATATAAAAAAAAATTAAAAACTCCACACTTATTGATTTAGAAGCTTATAATGATCAACTATTTTAAACAGTTTCAACAATTTACATAAAGTAATATGTCTTAAAACAATTGGTTTACTAATAATAGTTAACAAAAATGTTGTCGTATTTCACTTCAACAATAGAAAAATGACAACAGTAGAAAAGTTGTGGTCAAATAGAATACTTTTATATTACGACAACACAATAAAAACAACGGCAAGCCAATAGTTGTCAATGAGCGCATCTTTTGGGTACTACAACATACAAAATACAACGGTTATGAAAAATCGTTGTCTATGAGCGAGAATTTGTGCTCAAAGACAACAGCTTTGGCTATGACAACAAGTATTTTGGATTTGACAACGATTTTTAACCAAAACCGTTGTTTTTAAGGTGATGTCTTAGCCCTTTTTTCTTGTAGTGTCTATTGCGTCAATTGATTTGGAAGCTTCACTTCCAGCTTGGTTGGAGAATTCTATATCATTCTGATTGGAGTCTACATCATTGTCCATCCCCATTGCGACATTTAGATCAAACCTCATTATCCTGTTGATATGTAGTATGTGGAGTGGATATATTAAAATTGGATAATCAGAATCCCAAGGTACAAAAAATAAAATACGTAAGAATTTTGAGATCACCACTTCAACTGAGAATATATAAACCAACAATTATAACGCAAAGAAATATTCTGTAACAGAAGGGGACAATAAATAAAAGACGAAAAAAATTAAACATATAAGTGAACAACTTCAGTTAGACAAACTTACAGCAATTTTCGTTTGGTACCGTCTTGCGCATTTGTTGTTTTGCAAAGGCAGCTGCTTCATTAATGTTTAGATTATAAAATGATACTTTGTTAGTTTACAGGAGCGAGCGACTTGTCCATCTCCGCGAAGAAAAATGCATAACGTAGCAAGGCAAAAGAAAATAATTCTTAAAGGAAATTTCACCTTCGAATCAGAACCAGCCGCAGGACGGATCCATTTCGTTACGCAGGTAGGATTCCAAATATGATGTCGCATAAAATGAAACAATTCAAAAATCTCTGCGCTATGGAAAACAATGAATAAGCTCTTCGTCTCCGGTGGCGGGGCTCTCTCTCTCTATGAATTATTAAAGTAAATAGAACTCTAAAAAAAAGAAGAGTAAATAGTTAAATAATTCTTTAAATTCACCGCCTATTTATTTCCTTTAAGTTGAAAACGACATCGCTTGATGTTAGGGTTGCCTATTTATTTCCTTTAAGTTGAAAACGACATCGCTTGATGATTTAGGGTTAAAGTTCTCCAATTGCATTTAAAACGACGTCGATATGATGATACCCAGGCGTGTACTTACCGTCGTGTTCTAATCCGTGGCCAGAGAAAATAAGCTTGTGTAATAACTCAATAACAAAGACGTTGCTATTTATTTTATTTAAAACGAAGTCGATATGTTGCACCTGATTTTTATTGCATACTAACTTAGAATTATTAATTTAAAATAATTAATATTATTTCTAGAATATAATATTTCAGATGGTAGTGGTACTCCATAATCGATTCTATTTCGCAAATAATAGATAACTATTTGGAGAATATTTTAAACGATACTCCATAATATAATTGATGCATGGACTTCTATATAATTTTGAGAATATAATTTTTGATGCATGGAATTCTATTTTAAGCGAAAAATACAACATACCCCGCATACAAGAGAAGTAAAAACGCATCAGAAAAGATAATGAAATAAAACCAACACTAATATAAAAAGGATATTGCAGAACCAAAATACAGAGTGAAACCCAATAAGGAATGCAAAATACAGAGTGAAACCCAATAGGGAATGCAAAATACAGAGTGAAACCTAAAAAACTATTAACAGGTCTCCAAGACCTCTACCACAAGAGAGGGAGATACATAGAGCGGGACCTCACCAAACATCGAAAAATCGGGGTACGAGAAAGAAGAATAGGGCAAGGAATCCCTTCATGTGAGATGATAAGGAGATCCCTCCCCTACCCATTTTCTCTTATCTCTCAACCTCATACGTTGACTTTGCCATTTCTCGTCTGCAACCCGAGTCTTGATGAATCTCCGGGTCCGTGCTGGTCAAGGAAGCCTGGTGAAACAGCAACCAACCCTAACAAAGGACCAGAAACGCCCTCCCCTCCCACATTACATGTCCAAAACGGACAAAGAAACCACATTACATGTCCAAAACGGACGAAGAAACCAGGACCAATCGCATGATGGGACAAAGGTCCTTAACATATTCCTCTAGCCACGATAAAGGACAACAAAAAGTACCTAACCTTCCATGCCACAGCCAAGGAACGGCATCACCGGTGGAACTAAGACAATCTGTCTCCGGCGACATCGATAATTCACTCAAAACCAAGGGAAAAAAAGGAAAGGAGGGAAGGAAGAATGGATGGTGAAGGTGAAGAACAAACAAAAATTTGCCTCCTTTTTTAAAGGCAGAAATCAAGATCTTAAGTTAGGAAGGAGCGGCCAAAAAAACCCGGATCCCCAGCTGGCCGAATCCCGGAAATCCCGCTGTCAAGCCTTGGCTTGGAGCGGGCGTTGATTGACCCAACTAACCAATTTGAAAATATAGAAGAAAAAAAAAAACCACAGATTTTTCTTGTAAATAATAGATTCATATAATGATATGTGGATAACTTAAAAGAAACGATACTCCATAATCAATTATTTGGAGAACTTATATTTGTCTTACAATAATGAAGGCGTGTCCATAAAAGCAAGGTTGTTTTCATATCTTTTCAATTAAACAATTTAAAAAATTGTGTTATTATTTTTCGAATACCATTTTGAACTCTTCATAATTTTAAGCCAAATATAAGTTATTCAATTAAATAAATTTAAATTAAAAATTCGAAGTTACAACTTATTAATAATAATAAGAAAAAGATTGGGGGGAAAAGGGACGACGTCGTCTTACAAAATAATTTATTATTAAAAGACACCATAGGTGTTGGGTCCCGGAGGGTCACAGAACTGGTGTATGGGGGGGGGGGGAATACACCAGTAGGGTCTTTTTGAAAATAGCAACACAAGACACAGAGTTCAGTTTTTAAAAC